>VWYI01016823.1:0-74723 GCA_013399455.1 Anthoscopus minutus | reverse complement strand
TTTTTTTTTTTTTTTTTTTTTTTGGAAGGAGTGAAAACAGAAGTCAGCTTCTAGGTTTTAGTGTCTCTCAAGAGGCTGGCTAACTTGCTTTTTCCAGCTTTGTGTGGCTCCACTGTCAGGATTAAAGGCTCTGAAATGTCCCACTCCAGTCCAGCTACATCATCTTGCATCATGGTGTAATTGCAGCTTCGCAGACTGTTTGGGTCAGGGTTGTCTGCTGAAAATCAGTGGGAGGAATAAGTTGCTGTCAGACATCAGTCAGAGCATCTCTGAACGCTTGAAAGGCCGCCATGTCCCTTAGTGCTCAGTCTGAATTAAAACATGTAATTCCACTGAAGACAGAATCCTGCCAGAGGTACAGCCAAGGAAATCTAAGTGTCTTAGAAGCATGTGTTTTTCTTTTCTCCCTCTAATGTCATTCTGTTTCTGAGTTAGAAAATATGGCAGCTGAAAATGTAATTTTCAAATTTTCTTTGTCTCATCTTGCAGGCCGAAACAGCAACAACAGAATAATTTTTCCTTGTTTCCTTCCACCAAGGGCTGGAATTTCAGAGGGGTAAGTTTCGTGTTGTTTTGTTCAGGGTATAACATTCCCTCCTGCTGCATTCTGTTGCAGTGTAACTTTCTAGTTAAACCATGATCTGTTAGGACTAAAATCATGGCAAAACAATTAGACTGGAACTTTTAATTTTGTACCCTCCTAAAAGGCTTTCTAAAAATGTCAGCTTTTTGGGATTTTGTTTGTTTTTAATGTGATTGATTGTATTATTCTGAGGAATGGAGGACATAATCACACTGTACATTAATCTACTTTAAATTAAAAAAAAATTAGGGTGTGTTTTTGTATCTGAAAATAAACAATGAAAACTGGACTGATACTGTGTTATTCTAATATAGATATTTGTAAAGTTATTGTGAGTTTGTGTACGTGAACTTTGCAGAAGTACAGCTAAATAATAAAAAATATGTGGGTCTCTTACATGGCAGAAGGGATTAGGTTTTATTTCTATTTGCTTGGCTGAGTAAGGAAATAAGAAAGCTCATGTGTTCCCACAGAAACTAAGTGAGAAGATAAATGAAAAAGCAATGCAAGTGAGACTGAGAATCTTTATATTTGCTGGTGGTACCAGGAGATTTTATTCTTGTCCTCTTCAGGTTTCAGAGGTAGCTTTGTGGTAGGTTAATTTGTTCAGAGTCAGCCATGTTATCCCCTCTCTGTCCCATATGAACCCTTCCTCACCTTTTGGTGTGAGGTTTCACATGGTGGTGGTGCAGCAGCAGTGGGGTGTTTGCCATGTGTGTAAGTGCTGGAGCCTGGGATACAGTCCAGGAGAAGTCAGTGCAAGTACAGACCTTACTTAAATGCTTTGCTGAAAAAGTTAATGAATGGCAATAGCAGATTTACTGATCTGTGTTGTTCATAATATGGTAAACTTCATTAAAACAAAACAATATTTTTTACCGACTTTTGCATTCTAATTTGTGTTTATTAAATAGAGCATCCACTTTTTTTACTGTGAGCTTTTTATTGTCACTATTTCTTGTGTTACACCATGGGTGAAGTTGTCAGTGATACCAAGAAAATACCTCCCTCACAATGGTGTGGTCAAGAGTCTAGGCAAAATACCAACAACGCCTAAGCTGTAGATTAGTTATACATTTCAGAGCCAGTTTAAAAATAAAATTGACTTTGGTGTTTCCCCCAATTCTGTCTCAGCTGAGCTGGAAAAAGTAATTGAGGAAGAAAGTGGGTATGATAATAGTGGGAAGAGGTATGAGTTGTAGCTGAAGAAACAATGATCCCAAGTTCAGAGCAGTTGCCCACTGAAGTAAAGTCATTGTGCTGTTTCACAGTGGCAGTATGGGGTCTGTGATCCTGTGTGGGGCATGTGGAGTGAGCTGTACACAAAGAACAGAAAACTGGGGAGTAAATTCCTTGAGAATCAAGAACCTGAAAGGAGATAGGAATAGTGGTATTAGAGAAAACAGGCAACAAGTTAATGGATCTTCAAACTGCTTCCTTCATGTGTAGAAATGAAGATCTATGACAGGGGCTGCCACCTTATTTTTAAGGAAACTTATGAGATGGTAGCACTGCTGCCAAGTTTTACAGCTGTGATAGTTCATACAGTGCATGGTAGGCAATTGCAGTTAATTGTTTGACATAAATGGCTGCATCAAGGGAGGAATCTGTATGAGTTGTTCACTTGATCTGATGGGATGCTGAAGCCAAGATAGCTGAGCACTGGAAAAGAGAGAGCTAAGTGTCTGTTGATATTTGCATTGTGTGAGCATTAGCTTTATTTCAATAGATGGAAAAATTGTGTTACAAAAAGCCCAATGAGCAGACTTGAAGTCACATGGGTTTTCATAGAGATGGTGAAAGATAATAGGTTGTCTTTGATATCTTTTCCCAAAGAGGATTAAAACATTACTGGCTAAAATAACTAGGTTAATGTTGACAGTGGAGCAGAGCTACAGCCGAGTATAACAAACACAACTCTGGAGCTGACTTATTCATTACTATGCTTTTTTTGAACATCTATTTCTATTACTACAGACTGTAACACAGGATCATTTCAACAGTAGCAAAAAATAATAAAGAATGAAGTGATTAGCACAGATTTGCAACATTGTGTTCCTCTCCCTGCTCTCACTTTCCAGTCAGTTCACTCAATTTAAATGTCTCTGAATCATGCTGATAGAAGGACATGTTATAGAAACCTGGAATATACACCAAACATAAACCTCAGAGTAAGATAAGGAAGACCTGGATGCTACACATTTACCAAAGAAACTCCTCTGCACTTCTCTTTTCCTTAATTAAATTTATCAGAAGCAGCTGATTTCCATCTTGAGCAGCTCTTTTAAGCTCCATGGTCAGAGATCACATTTAACTCTCTCAATGAGAATGATATCATGTTTCTGTTGTTTTTAGGTAGTGGTAGCAGTGACTTCCAGAATTTTGGGCAGTGTTTAGATATCAGTGGGGAGAAAGGAGCTTATCAATTTTATTTTTTTTAACTGAATAAATCAAACCTGATTGAGATTAAATTTTGACTTAAAGTTGCTGAGCAGTGAGATCTTTTTGCTATAAGGTCCTCCTGCATACACAGAAAGCATAAGGTTAATTTGGGGTTTGAAGAGATTTTGATAGTCAGGTTTTCAGTAAATAGGCTATTATAAAGGGAAAGTATTTATAGTGACAGCTGTCATTCCAGAGGAAGAAACACAGAACCTGTGGAGATAAGAATATCCCACACTGGAGGAAAGACCAGAACATAGGAGCTTAGGTGTTAGATAGATGTGGTACTTACAATAGAAAAGGAATGAAGCAAAGGAATATAAAATATAGAAAAGGAATAAAAAGCAAAATCCTATCCTGGGTACGGGATTGGTGAAGGAAAGAGGAGGAATCTGCAGCTTGGCAAAAGACAGTCAAGGTGGAGAAAGCAAAGAGCTGTGAAAGAATTGTGAGAGAGAGTGGAAATGGAGGAAAGCTAGTGAGTATAGAAGCAGAGAGATGGAAGTACAAGGTGGAGGCAGAAATCTGTAGAGCACTGCAGGGTTATCAGTTCAGCCTTTGAAAATGCTGATCCTTAGATGATAAGATGATGTAGGTGGGGAGCAAGTTGTGCCTGGGACTTGGTAAGGAGAAGAAGCACAAATATCTGAAGGGATAGGGCAGTTCAGAGGCAGATAATAATGAATATAAAGAAAACACACATCTTGGCACAGAAATTAGTATTAATTTATTTTTGCTTTATCTTCTGATTACCATTAACTCTCACAGTTCTTCGCATCTCTGCGCCACCCTTCCCTTAAAACCTTGATGCAGATAAGTGGCTTTCTTCTGCATCACTGTTTGGTGCTTGTAGGAGAGATGCTGCTCTGAGTGTCTGTGGAAATAATGTGTTATGTTGATGTGTGGAGTGGGAAACAGCTTCATTTCACAAAGCATTCCATCAGATGAGGATTGCATTTGTACAGTCATCCACACACAATTAGAAGATGTGAGTATTAAAACTTCTGTGGCTTTTTGGTAGTTATGATGCAGTCTTGAGTTATATGTTTGTATGCCATTTTTTACCACACTGTGAGCAGTCAGTTTCATAAATAAGGAAGTTCTAACTTCAAGAAGAATAAGAATCTCTCTTGAGAGTTTAAGACTTCAACTGCTTTATCTGTCTCCCTTCCTGCTCCCTAAGAAGCACCCACCTTGTTTATGCCAGCAAGATAAACTTCTAGACTTAGATATGCAAACAGAAGTCTTAAAATGATTGTTTAAAAAAAATAAATTGGTACATTTACAGAAATACTGATACACAGTGTTGCTATGATGGCATTTGAGGTGACTATGAAGAAACTGCCAATCAATCAAAAGAAAAGCAGTTACCTGATTAGTGAAGAATATTGGGCTGTAGGCAGAACTGAAGAGGATGCTGGTTTTGTCTGCACTTGTCTCTAATGTGCCTCTCCACTGTTCCACTGAGAGAACATAATTTCCTGCATGCTTTAAGCAAGCATCTGAACCATTATGATGGTTTCTTTATTTCCTCTCTGCCACACACAACAAATTTGGCCGAAGATCTTCAATGCTAAAAATAAATAGTGAAATCTAAACCAACATTTTGTACTGAAAATAGTTTGAGGCATGTATTTAGTGTGCAGTTGCCTGAAGATTGAAGATAATTTATTGCAATGGGGCTTCTTCCTATTTATTTCTTTCTTGTTTCCTTTCTAGCTTTGCAAAAGCTCTAACTGAGCTGCAGATGTGGTCACCTGTGAGGAAGGCTGATCTAATTTATGAGAAACCTGACATGAAGTGTTAAATATGCTGAAAGTCAATTTTAGATATCTAAGTGGTTTCTGTGCTAATTTTACTATACATGTGTTTGTGGGGGAAAAGGTGTCTGTCATGTCAAATGAGAATTCCACACTTCAGACAGTATTTAGAAATCACTTTATTTTTATGCAGACTGGCACGCTTCATTTATCCCATTCATGATGCACAAATCTCAACAGGATAAAAATTTCAAAGAGAGAAAAGAATTTTAATCTTGACTTTAAATTGATGATTAATTGCATAAATTATATAATTATTTGCTACCATAGAAAGCACCTCTGTACCTCTCCTGGATTCTGCCTGGTTTTACTTAATTTCTGTATCCACTGATAGTTGTTTGCCTAAGCAATAATGTTACCTATAACTGGAACTTATTAGAAGTAGTATTACAGAGGCCTTTTTCAATACTTGTTGAAACAAAATTATGCACTACTGTCTCTAAATCAAATGTGCTTAAATACCATAATCTCTTGGTATGTCCAGTATGATTTTAAAACACGAGGTATCATATGCATTAAAAAACATATGTGGTTTTCTGTTAGTTCAGTATACTCCTTTGCCCAACGTAAGCAGCTTCCTTGGAGCAGAATGATTACTTTGTCATTGACAGCATGTTTTTATAAATGATTACTTGGTGTACTCACAGCATAGCTAGGAGTGGAATAATTGTACCTGCTGTGACATGGCAGTCAGGAGTCAGTGCCCTAGGGAGACTGAGCAGGGGAGTCCAGCTCATCCCTGCTCCCCATGGCTGCTCTCCTTCCTTTGCCTCTGCAGAGTCCTCTGTGTCTTCTCACCTGCAGCAGGTTAAAGATTCCTGGATGCTTGATCCCTGACACATCTCCTCCTCCTTTGTCTTTGAACAGAAGGACTCCATATTTCTTTTCTGCTTTCCAACACATGATGAATTCCTGTGTGCCACTCACTCCTTTTAGATCTCCTCCTGTCTTCTTACAGTGAATTCAAGCTCTTCCATTTCAGTTTGTCTCAGCCCTTTTCTTTTACTGCCTGGCACTGCTCAGTCTTGCCTTTAGTCTGCCTCTGTGGAGGAGCTGCTGTGCTGCTGTCCAGCACCGACCTTTCCTGGGCCAGGATGGCCCTGATACCTGACACCAGAAACAGTAAGAAACCATTCTGTAAGTCTGTTCTTGCAGTTCTTTCTTGAGAGCCCTGCAGGAGCAGGGAAGCTTTTCTTCACACCATTGATAGCAGCAACATAAGGAGCTTTACAAGTATTTTTCTGTGACGCATGGTTTCTGTTTCAGAAGATGGGAGCTTGTAGCAAATATTCACCCTGGACACAGATTTTTGTTTTTAAAAGAGTTGGGTTTGATGTCTCCCTGCTTAATCTGTGGGCGGAGTTTTAAATGGTTTCACTTGTTATTGGTTTTGGTTTTGAGCAAACCATTGGAGCTGTTGTTGATTAGTCACAAGACTAATTTCTCTTGGAACAGCGAGGTTTATATTGGCAAACAAATGGAGATGCTATCAGAAAATCATTGTGTGGCATTTGCGTAACTGGATAGCAGTCAATTCCATCTGCAGTTTCAAAACACATCACAATTGTTGTATTCTTAATGTATACACTGAATTCAAAAACAAATTCAGAGTGATCAGTTAGACAATTTTGAAGAATTAAAAAATATATTATTCCAAAGCCATGTGCCAAGTCAGCATGGTTCAATGACCATAACTTCTACCCACAGTGTGTGATGCAAGATTAGCCATGTCACACTAGAATGTTTTATTTGAAGTTCCAGCCAAACATGGTTTGTTGATATGTTGATTCTTAGGCCTGTGCTAAATGGCTGTATTTCTAGGGTCAATGGGTACTGTAAGTTACAGGGTCCTCTGCATACAATAGTGTGGCAACAGTCATGAATGTGCTGGAGTGACAGCTGTGAGTTGTTTATAAATTAGTTACAAAGGAGGATGGTGCTGGTTGGCCTTTAGACTTCAACATTTCAAGATTCTGATTGTTGGGGACTCGGGCAGACAAAGCAGAGCATGTTTTATGAGCTATTACTGCTCGTGCTTCCTAGAGAGTGCTGTACTGCTTAGGAGTCTGCACTGACTTCACTAACTCAATTCAGTAGCTGTTTTATTAAACTTTCATGGCTTTTACATCTGAAGTCATCTGTGAGTGAAGTACATAGCCATTAAACTGTCCACCTAGTTTACAGAGGTGCTTCCAAGTTCATTACATGGCAGTTATAGAAAATACACTTTAGATTCTCTGTTTCTTGGGGCAATAATATTGAGGCCCTTAGAGAGCCCTTGGCTGAAGCCTTCCTGAAAATACCTCCACAGACTTTGACATCTGCAAGGCTTTCCCTCATGACTTTGGTTGTAAAGGGTAGGTATTCAGCTTACTAAAACTCAGTTATTGAATTAATACTTTGAATTTTTCTGATAATGAAAACAGTGTGACATCTCCCATTTGGAAGGATTTTGTATAATTTCATTTTATGTTTTCAAATAATGGATTTTTAAATTTAAATACTTTATGTGGTCATTCTGTTACTGTAGTAGGGTTTTGTTTTATGGATCTCTGTAAGTGCTTTGTTACAAGTTTATTTTTGCTCTGGGTGTGGTTTGTTATTTATAGTAGAACTATTCTGTATATGCTATAAACCCTCCATGCCAGTTATTTTGCACATACAAACAATACTGAGCTAGAAGCAGCATGTGATAAAACAGATAGGTCCAATTGTGATTCTCTCAGGCTAGGCTGGATGTTCTGTTACAGAGCAGGTTTCCTGTCTTTAATCATAGACTGGGTGTTACCTTGTACTCCTGCTGTCATTTACTGTTCTTTCCTTTGTTCGGCAGCAGATGAACTTGACCCCTGCTCAGTTTAACTCAAACCAAACTCTGCCCATTTCTTTGTCTTTGTTTACCCCCACTCCACCAGTGACTGCTCTTTGAGAACATGACATGTGAAATGACTTTTTCCTATTACTTTGTTTCAGAAACCTGTAATGGTTAACCAAGTGATGCTCTTATCCAGCTGAATTTGATGCCACTCAGTCTGAGAAACCAACATTTTAGAAGCAATTTTGAACTGTACATTGGTATTTTATTGATGCTACATTGTCTCATATTAGCAATTTTATTTTCAAATGTCTAGGGCTGCACACCTGGGCTTGAGCTGCTGTTATGTTTGGTTTTACTAGTTGTGATGCTTGCAGGAGGACTTGGTGTTACCTGTTGCAAAGATACATTATTAACATGAATTTCCATTTTCTCCAAATTGTTGTGCTGGTCTGTTGTCTAATCTCTTAGTGCTTATACTGTAAAAACTTACTGATCATTCTAAGTTGATTGTAAAAGTTTCCAATTTGGTAGTGCTTAGGTATTCTTATTTAAAACTGTGGATTAAATAAAAAAAAAGTAAATAGATGGACTACACATTTGGAAAAGGTTTCAAAAGCATATCCAAAGACAGTTGGGAAATCCTTCATACTGGAGGTTTTATTCTAACATCTCTCACTCCATTTCCCACTCCTTTGCAGTCCCACGGGTTCTAATTTAGTTTGTCAAATTGTACTTGTGACAGAAAGCTAAACAAAATTCAACCTCCTGAAAAGTTCTGAAATTCTTAAACAGTTTATAAAAGTCCTGAAGCTGATGGGAAAAGAAAAGGAAGCTTGTGTTCTTCTTGATTGGAAGAAGCTTTTAGGGTGGATTTGTTGGTTTCTCCATGAGGACTCCTGTTCATTCCAAATGCAGAGGTGCTTTCACAACCAGATTTGGTCAAACATCTCAGTTGTGGAATGAATCCTAATTATTATTACTTACTTAATAGTATTACTATTATTTCTAAACATAAGAGCGAGATTTTTCTTGAAAGCTAATGCTGTGGTTAGAGTATACACAGCAGTTAAAAATTATGACCATCTTTTAAAATCTGACACAAATGCTTACTAAGAACAATATAATGGTGTCTTCATATGAGAAAACAGCTCCAGTCTATCTCTGTGCCAGCAGACTCCCCACTGAATTTGCAAAACTTATTTCTTTCCCAAACACTTGTTTTCAGCTGCTCACAACCTTCAATATCCTCAGAAGTAACAGTCATAAGTTTCAGCAATCCTTGTGTCCTGCCAGACCCTTCCAGTCCAAAGTGGAGCTGTAGCCTTGTGCAAAGGTCATGAAATGAGGGCAGTTGTCTGGATCCTGAGAAGATTAGGTTGCATGACTGCAGGGATACTGGGAGGAGATGGGAGAGAGCTGCAGTGCATCCTGAGGGTCCTCCCTTGGGCAGTGGCAGGTGCAGTTTGCTGTGGCACTTGCCTCTGGACTACTGCAGTCCTAGGAACAAAAATAAAAATTATTCTCTTCTAAATGTCTTCAGCAAATCATGGCAATCTTTTTCACATTCTGGAAAGCATTATCTTAGACTTCCCGAGATCTTTATCTCTGGGAGAATACAGGAGAAACTACAAACTTAGTGGTTTGTACTATGGAATATGGGATGGGCAAATTTGGATGTCTTGCAGGGAATTTGTTACCAGTGAGCATCTCTTCCAGCCCTTGGAAGGAGCCAGAACTGATGTGTATATTACCCTCTGTGCAATAAAAATCTTGGTTGCAGCAGTAGGATACTGCCCTGGAAGAAGGATTGTTATGTACTTATTTTCCTATTCATAGTAATTCATCTGTAATTTTAAGAAGTCTGGAGAAGAAAGCAACAGTGAAGCTGCTTAGATAGCTTTCCTTGCTTTTGCTGTGTTTTTTGACACAGCAACTGGAAACTGTCTGAAAAAAAGACTGGTTATGTGCTGCTGGTTACAGACATTTGCCAAACTTCAGCCCTATGCCACCACAGTGGTTTGGGCATTTTACAAGTGAGAATACTGAAGAAACTTTCTGAGACATAGTATTGTCAGATTTATTTGTTTTAATTAAAAAAAAAACAAACCACAACCAAACCAATGAATAGCTGATGTTCATTCTCTGTTCTTGAAAACAATAGTTATAACAATATTTAATTCCCTTTACTTAGAGCTTTGTGAATTTTTTGGCTGTTTATTCGATCCAGTGTTCATGGTGCTGTCTTATTTCATGTTTTGTTGGACTGGGCAGAACTGCTATCACTTCACAGGGACTAAAGGAACAGCTTCCATATATTTGCATATTTAGACTTTGTCAATTCTGATTTCTGGACCTCATTCTTTTGATAAAGTTGCTGTCTGGAATCTAGATAGAGTATCTTAGATTTCCTTCCTTGGTACTTGTGTGGCTGTCTACAATAAAAGTAAGTTCAGGCTGCACTTTCCTTCAGGTGGATGCCCTTGATGCTGCTCTCAACAAAGTGCAGAGTACCTTGGAGGTGATTCATGTGCAACAGCAGGGAAAAAGCCACAGACAGAATGTTTTCTTCCCTCAGATCTTAGAAAGCGGGTTGTGCCATCCCATTAATTTGTGTTTATTGATACAGGCAGGGGGCCAGGCTGCTCTGAATGTTGTTTATTAGATTGATGACAGAAAGCCTGACATAAAGCTGAAATCTGTAGTATCTGCATTTAGGCTTCTTAAATTCTGATGGCTGCTGAGGCAAATGGTAATAGGTGGCCTAAGGAGTAGTGGAAGTGCAAATATGAAGAAGCATAGCAAGTTAGTCTTTACATTTTGTGGTCTTCAGGAAGTGGAATACTGAAATCCAAATGTTACCAGGAAATCTGATTGAAAAATGCCTGCCTACCTAACTTCATCTTTGCTGCAATTAAAGAGCTATGGATATCATAACACTTGAAAAAATTGCACTTCTATATTTGATCCTGCGTGAGGCGTTACCAAATCTGATAGCAGAGGATTAGGGTTTCCTGTATGGGGTAAAACATTATTTAAGAAATAACTTTAAGTTAATAAAGAGAGTCTAAGGAATACTTGTAAAATATTGCAGGCCTGTATATCGAATTAATATGTATTTCCTTGGAAAAATACACTATATTCTGCTGGAAGGATCTGAAAAAAAGGTGGCTAGGTTGGGTTTTACCTCACTTCTGGCCAGAGAAGACAGGCAAGTAGCACTCACCAAGAGTGAAGTACATACTTGAGTAACTTTTTAAGACTCAGCCTAAAATGTCTGTGTTCTGAAAGGTCTTTCAGTCAGTATTTTCTGTCTGCAGAGATGTCATGGCTCCTCTTCTCAAAGGAACTAGTTGCTCACTGGTATCAGTTTCACCTTTTATCTTCTTCCTCAAAGCTCAGCAGAAATTGTTTTATTCTGCATAAAGATTGCACCAACTCACTAAGAACTTGTTTTCTTTAAAGATTAAGTTTGAATTGCTGTTATCTTGCTACTCAAATTTAATTTTATCTTGACATTCTTGCCCACTGGAAGAATGCAGCATTCTGTTGATAGCAAAACCAGCTCTGTGTCTGTAGATCTGAGCAAGTCACAAAAGATTGAACAGGATAGGGACAGATTAAGACTGAGGTGTAATTCTTTCTTTCTAGTTATTTGAATTACTACTGATAAAATCAAAGTCTGCACTTGTCCTTACATGCAAAATTGGGATACTCTGCCATGCTTATCTTTGCTCCTTTATTCTGATTCTAAAATAGTCTGTACTTCATTTTTACCATTATGCCTCCATTAATTTAAGAACTCCTCCTAAACACATCTCATAACTTCTCAAATACTGAAAAAAAAATAAAATCTGGAAAGTAAATATTTAAAAGTTCTGCCCAATGTCTACCAGCTATTTTGTTTGCTGAGATACCTACATTTGGACATAGTTGTCCTTGTGTATAAAGCCTGTTGCTGCTGTTAAGAATTGCACAGGTGGGAGATGGACTCTTTCAGTTACTGAGGCTCCAAGTTCCCAAACACCTACCTGTTATTTTAGAAACCTCTTAACTGAATCTTTACCTTCACCATACTGGTGACTTATTGGCTGTTCACTTATTGGCTGTTTGTAAAACACTTTTACCTGTTTAAAATATTGTGTGAACTAGTGTGGGAGAGAAAAACCACGACAGAGATGGACACAACAGTACGGATCAGCTTCTTACACTTGCAGTGCACTGCATGACAGGAAGCGAGAGCAAACTGTAGCTGCATGGGGAGGAGTTCCTGCCGAAAACTGGAGGACAGACATAGGGGACTCCTTTGTAGCAAAGACTTTCCATTGTGACGCTGAAAATTAAGAAACCTCTTAAAATCTGAGTACGATACAAAGTAACTCATGGTGTGGTGCTGCTTATTTGTGCATCATCAGGTAAGCGTGAATCGGGATCGTATAACTCTTATTGTTTGTGTGTTAGTTGGAACTGCAGTGATACTCCTTCCAAGCCTGCTAGGATTTAAGATTGGGTATTGATTAAACCAAAATATTGCTTGGCAGGGATGTTTCCTTATGTAAGGTAAGAAATTTGGTAAAGGTTGAAGTAATGTTCTCTGCTATTCCCAGTGGGATGGAGGACGGTTTATTTTTCTCTCTGAATTGGTCATTTGTTGCTGCAGGGTGATGGGTTTAGGTCTTTGCTTCTGCTTATCTGTCATACCCATGTAAACGTCTCTGCCTGTCTCTGACCTGAAAATGAGAATTTTAGTTGTTATTGTCTCCATGTCATGTGTTATTGTCTCCATTGTCAAAGTGAAAGCTGTAACACATCCTACTTACAGTGTATTTACACTGCAGAATGATTCTGCTCTGCAGCGTGTGGTATCACCTGGAAAACTGGATGCTGTTATGGACACTGCACAGAAAAGTAGCAAGGTTAATAATAACTGTAGAAAATACAGCCTTTGAGGGAGGTTTAAAAGATTTAGTGCATGTTGTGTACCGAAAAACAAGATGATGTAAGATGTAGGTATAGGTTTATCTCTGAGTGTGTGTGAACATTTGCAAAGTGAGCTCTTGTACTCTGTAGCTGCCCAGTGTAGCACAGGAATAAGTGTGCTTTTTTCATAGCAAGGGAGATTTGGATTAGATATTTTGGGGATAAATGCTTCTTGATTGTCATGTTCATCAAGAGTAGAGCAAAGGATGGAATTAAAATCTGTCATTTCAAACTGCTGTATAAAATCTTTCCATGTTGCACTGATTAGCATTTAGCACTTGGTTGTTTTGAATGATTTGTGTTAAGCTTTGATTTTGGACTGTTTATATGTGAATAGGAATAACCCATTAGGGGCACCAGTGAACAGATGTGATTTCAGATTTTGCAGCTCCAGCCCCAGTTTACACTATCCTTTCTTGGAAAACTAGAGAGCATCCTCTCTATATGTGATCTCTATGTGATCTATATGTGATCAAGAGATCTATATCTCTTGATCATATGTGATCAAGGCAGGGGGCTGTAGTGTGAGGCAAATCAGGGATATGGAAAACTCATGGCTCTACAACACCGGATAGGAAGGTGTAGCCATGTAGGGGTTGGGCTCTTCTCCCGGGTAACAAGTGACAGGGGACAGGAGGAAGCAGCCTCAAGTTGTGCCAGGGGTGGTTTAGATTGGATATTAAGGAAAATTTCTTCACTAAAATGGGAATGGGCTAGGAATGGGAATGGGCTAACCTAGGTCAGTGATGGAATCAGCATTCCTGGAGGTGTTTAAAAGCCACGTGGTTGTGGCACTGAGGGACATGAGTTAGTGGTGGCTTGGCAGTGCTGAGTTAATGGTTGGACTTGGTGTTCTTAGAAGATTTTTCCAGTCTAAGGGACTCTGTGACTTGTTGTTCAAGAGCCTGTGTGCCCTGCAAGTGCACAAAACCTTTAAGAATAGAGTTAGAGCATTAAAACACCTCAACTTCGATTATTCTTGCTTTTACAACCAGTCCTATGCTAAATTCCCTCAGAACAAACATACAGGGCCAGGAGCTGCAACTTCATTACCTCAGCTTGCTGAAGACTAAGGAACCTAGGGATTGTTTGCATGCTGACTGGTTATATTACTTGGAAACATAAAGAACTGGATCTGACAGATCTCAGATGAAAAGTGTTTGATAGAAGAATAGAAACTGAATCTAAAAAGTGTATAGACTCTTTAATATATTTTTTTATTTATATACTAGGTGAGTTTAGAATCAATAGATATTGATTGTCTTAAACAGAAGCATAATCTACATAGGAGTGTTCAGATTCTGGCTGAGAAAGGATTCTTGTGCAACAAAAAACTCCTATGGAAAAGAAATAAATGTGGCTTATTTAGCTGAATTTGGTTTGAACTTTACAGTAAAGTTTGCAGAAATTTGAGTGTATTTAACTGTTCTAGAATCCAGTTACCGGTCCTCTCCTCTGACTTCCAAAAAGGGGAAGGAAGAAGGTTAAATAAAGACAGAGTAAATACCAGTCCTCAAACAAAGCTCTGCTAATCCTTGTCCTTACAGCATCCCGTACATGCACACCCATTTCCTGTTGTTAATGTTAAACACATTGAATATAACTTTCATTTCATTGTTCACTTCAGTGTCCTTTTTACATTACATTGACCGGAAAATCTCCAATCCATCACAACAAGCAGTGCAGAAGCAGAGCCTGCTGCCTGGGTGAGGGGAGGCTGCCAAGGAGCTGCCATTTTGGTCAGCAGAGATGCAATGACTCCTGGAAGTGCTTGAAAAGTGTGAAAGTCATAAGGGGCAGAGATGACCTCACCTCCATTGCAGTTTTTGCTGTGCTGTTACAGAGCAGAGTCTGTTTTTTTGTTTGCTTGTTTGTTTTCTTTGGAATATTAGGAACAAGCAAATTCAGTTCCTAACACCAGTATCCAGGGCTCCTGCCAGTTGAAAATGTAGGGTGGGAAGCTGGACTGTCCATGCTGGGTCCGAGGCTCAGTGCAGACTCTGCAGTGGGGTAATCTCTGGCCATGTCTCCTTAAAAGCATTAATGTTAAGGATTTTGTGTCGCTCTTGAGAAAATGAAACCTGGAATATCTCTGGCATTCCAAACAGTAGAGGGCAGTGGAAATGTGCATGGAAACCAGTTTTATTATAGCACTAAAGAATTTTTGGTTGCAAGTTCCTTTTGCCAATATAACATAAAGAATTGTGATACTGAAATGCAGGGTAGCAGGTTCTGGACTTTAAAAAAACAAAAGTTGTGTAAAAGTCACTCTTCTGATATTATGGTCTCCAAAAGCACATATGATGCATTACTCAGCTTTAAAAAGCATCATTCTCTGGGGAAACTTGTTTTAAGATGTTTTTGTCTCCCCATCCCTCAAATTCTTGTCAGTGGTACAGCCACAGAAGAGAGATGAGCGGGGAGCTCACTGGTATTGGCCTGAAGGTAAGTGACAGGCTGTAGTACAGGAAAAGAAGGTTGACCTTTAAAGGTGATGGAAGATCCATCTCTTTCTGAAAGGACTTAAACTCTAGGGAATGAATTGTCACTTTGTTGTGAAATTTTAATTGGTTATCTCAGAACCAAGCCCCATATTCAACAGGAAATACAGATATTTCTTGCAAGGGACTGCAGTAAGAGCTGTTTGTGTGATGATTATGTCACATTCTCCTGCTATACAGGCTTTCTAGAATTGTGCATTATATCAGCCAGGCTCAAGCTCTTTGATTTTTTTTTCTTTTTCTTGTGTCATCTCTGCCTTTATTTCATTTTAGACCCTTGAATGACAGTGCAGCAGGAGTGTGATATGATGGAAAGCATGTAATCCTATGTGAGGCTTACTCTTTTTTTCAGTATCAATATAATTCTGGCTTGAGGTTGGGTAATGCAACACCACTGCTGTCTCTTCTAGTTCCCTGCTGAACTCTGCTTGGTGGGATTATAGCCCATCACTTGTGGCAGGAAATGTTAAATAACAGCAGGTAAGAAAAATACTGTTTTTTTTCTGTTCCTCTTGTACTAGGAAGACTAAACTGAAATGTTTTAACTTTTCTGTTTGCTGTCTGTGTCATCTGTTAAACTTTTGGAAACATTTTAAATTAGCCAGGAGAACTGAAACATTGAAGCAGTCCAGTTTGTAATTTCTTTTGTCCTACCTTGCTGTTTGCATTCCTCTTAACATCTGTTTTGTACTGTTTGTGCCTCATCACTGGCCTCGGTCCTGAGTCCTCCATACTCTGTGGTGTAACTAACTGGGAGCTTGATAATTTTGAGATCATTTAAATGTGATTTGGAATGGAAACAGTGAAAACTTTAAACAGATCTTATAACACAGGAGCAACAGCAGATGTAATTTTTGGAGTCATTAAAAGAATAAATATGGTCTTAGCAAGCGGTACTTTTCGGGGATTTTTAAAGCGAGATCAGTGTGTTGGTTGGATGGGTGTGGATGCACTGACAAAATACAAAGAAAAAAGAATGAGAATTGTAGTGTCTGAATATTCTTTTGAACTTAGCAGCTTCTGTACCTGTTAGATTTAAGAATTAGAAGGGTGCTTGGAAGTGCACGTCTATATTTGAGTATGCACGTGTGGATGTTGCTGATAAAAAGTATTTACACATCAAGACTATTTATAAGCTAACTGGATATAAAAAAAAAATTGTATAACAATAGTGTGACTGGAAATTCACATGGAGGTCTGGATTATTGTTGTGATTTGACATCCTTCTATAAAGAAATGATGTTGTGCTTCTGCCTTATTCTGAGCTGCTTCACCACTGGCTGTGATTGCTAAGCCATAAGGCCATATCAGGCTTGGGGTGGGAAGGCTCCTTGTAGATGTAGAGGTGTTCTCAGCTGGCTCAGGAGATACTGATTGCTTTTTAAAATTAAAAGGAAAAAAAATCATGTAATAATGCTGCTTTTCATGCAGACATAATCCACCCTTTGGAGTGTGGTTTAAACCTGCCCTGTAATGTTTGACTTTTTATTAAGTATTTGATCAGTTTTCTCCTGTCCTTCCACGTTAATCCCTTTTGATTTTATTTTTGCTCTACCCAATCTTTTCAAATTGTTTTTCTTTGGGTGGTTTTGTTTTTTTTTAATTTAGTCTGATACAGATATTGTCTCTGATAAAAGTATACCATAAACTAGAGAGGAGCATAAAGTCCAGAGCATTGAAGCTCTTCCTACCTTTTTCTCAGCAGTAAAAATTATAAAAAAGTTTGTTAGCTAAATGCTATTCCCTTTTCTGCATTATTGCAAATCATGAACATATAGGTATATACACTTGCTATATGCATATGTATATATTTTTTATATGTGTGTATCTGTGTATCTATTCACTTCTACTTATCTACCTTTAGTTAAATCCTATAACTCCATTATTTACAAATTAATTTTCTTCCAATTAGCAGTATTGAAGTGTATTCTGGTGTATGTTCTGGAAAGACTGTTTTAAAAAATATTTTCATATGAAAGCAATCTGAAATACAGACTAATTGAATGGTTTCTAATTTTTCTTTGTTTTGGACATTTTATTTTATGGGCATGGGAAAAGTCTATTTCATTAGAATGGATTTCTGTATGAAAAAAAGGCTTAAAGTTGTTCAGTGTTGGATTTTGAAATGAGTCTGTCTCTGACTAAGGTCTAAGGGTATGATGTGCCTATGCAAATACATTCTCCTGAACTGTTATTTATTTTCATACCAGTCTGTGTGCAGACACATTTCTAAGCATTTAGAATGGAGAGGTGATTTACCAAAAGTGACTCTTCTGAAAAAGCATTTCCTTCCCTATTAAAGGATGGATCTTCTCAAGCTATTTTTGTGCATCTTTGCATTTCACCTCCCAGGTGGTAAAGTATAAATCTATGGTATTGATAATTAAAACCCTGTGATGGAGACTATGTTAATCCAGCCTTCCTTATAACCATGTCTTATTGCTCTAATTCCTTTAATGAAATCATTCCTTTAATATATAATTGGATATCTTACCTTATCATCTCCTGTGAGATAATTATGGAAAGCAACTCTTTCCTGTGGTGTTAAGGCTGGGAAGTGTCCTGTCTCTGGCTGTGGGTGTAGGCACAGCCTTTTGGGCAATATTCGGGTTCAAATGAAATGTTTCATCACAAGCATTAGGATTCAAAATTACAGTACAAAAAGCTTTTTCAGCCTAGAGGTACGTGTGTTCAGGTGCAGGTAATGAACCTGTGTAGTCAGTCAGAAAGCACAGACACATTTCTGTTCAGAACACATACATGCAGGTGCGTACCCATTTTTTAACATCTCTAAATAGCGTGCTAATAAAAAGAGTTATCGAAGTGTTCCAGGCTTTCCTGTTTTCCTAGGAATACAAACAGCATCATAACATTTTTCAATTTAGTTTGGTCCATATACCTACAGACTCTAATAAAGAGATGCTCAGTGGTGAGATGGCATTTGTGCATTGCTCATAGCCCAGTGTGGTTACCCGGTGTTCCGTGTTCAGCGTGTCACACAAAGCTGCAGTGGGACATCCTCACCTCAGAGTGTGCTGGGAATGGTGAGGGAGCAGGGCTGGGCTGAGGACAGAGCCTGCCTTGCTGTGGGACACTGCAGGGCTCCCTCACCCAGCCCTGCCCTGGGCTCTGCCAGAGGCTGCTGCGCCAGGCTGAGCTTCTGGGCTGCTTGGTTGGGAGGTTTGTGTTGCTTCGTGTGCTGCATGAGTTAAAACAAAATGGAGAGCAGCAATTAAGGGGTGATTTTGTGGGATGTGGCAGATTCAGGGGTCAGTTGCATTGTGCTATGACAGCTGAGACAGGACTTCTAACCCCTTGGGGAAAAGATCTTCACAAAGAGCAGGGATTAATTTAATGAGCACCTTATGCTCCCTGCACAATATCCATTGCAATCTTTGATTCTAATCCACTTATTATGGGCAAAGAAATTTATCTGTGATCTGGTAGCTCAGTTATTGGATTTTTTTTGCCATAGAGTTCTGCCTCCCCATTATACAATGGTAGTAGCCCTTGAAACTCTCAGATATATTAAATCATTAGTCTTGCCTGCAGTGGTTAATATTTAACAATTTCTATATGAAATGACTAGTGTTGCATAACCATTGAGACTAACAGAACATAAGGAGTATAATATTTGCAAGCTTCCAGATGACATTTTATTCAGGAGCATTTATATTAAGTGCATATAACTTTTCAGTAAAGAGAAGATCTAAAATAAAGTGAGGAATCATACTTTGATTAGCACAGTGAAGTATGAGGTAGACCAAGAGATGTATTTTGTGGAGGCTGTCCCAGACTTACTCAGTTGCTTTTCCTACACTTTACTGATCTCTTTCTTCATTGCTTTTGGTCTGTACATCACAGTTGATACTGATTTGTTCCTCAGGAGTGTATTGATGTTTAGTTATGTAATCAAAGAGGTTGCCTCTAAATAAGATATGAGTATTTTAATTCCTGATGTCTCCATTTTGTGCTGTACTTTACCTGAACAGCCTTGCTGTGGATGCTTGTCCTCATGGCCACTGCTTTGGCCATGATGCCTCTGTGCTTTGGAGCCAGAGAGCCACTTTGAATGGAGCAGTTAAGAAGCCCACATAGAATTGTTGTGCAACTTTCCCTCTGCAGTAAAATGGTGTCCTGCCTCATTCAAGTTCATTTTAATCCTGTAGCCTTGCCTAGTACAATTGTGCTTCATTTTATGTAATTAATAGTTTCACTCCACTTTGGTTAGAGTTGGCCCCTGTTGGAAGTGCCACCTTCTGTGTTACTCTGTAGCCATAGGACTCCAATGAGAATCCCATAGTTGGTTGTTTAACAAAGGAGCTGCCTATTTGTTGTGTTTGGTCATTTGTCACCCTCCAACAGCAGTGAAATTGAGCCTAAGGCTAAAAGCAACACCATCCCAAGATGTGGATGCAGTTGCATCCTGTCCATCCATGCACAAGAAGCATCAGTTAGTATAGACTCAGGTACACCAGATCCACGCACTGTTTTAATTTGTCCTTCTCTTGGAGAAAGCTGTATTTCAAATCCAGAAGCTGTTCATTTTTAATTAACCTGTGTCCACTGTATGGGAGGACTGATGCTTTTCAGTTTTAGAATTTCTTTTTGTGAAGTAAAGACTCAGTGTAGACTTAAGTCAATCAATAGAATCAATATATGATTTTTTGAGTACAACTAAAGGATACATGCATTTGAGTCCCCAGAATACTAATTAGATTTGAAGAACAGTCTGCAACATGTTTGCTAGAGTCTTAGGAGATGTTGCCCTCTGGGCAAAGCACTGACTTTACAGATCTCATCCTCATTTTGTGTTTTTCACAACAAATTCGCATTGGCTAACCCTAGAATAGCAATTCTGGTTAGTTTATCCTATGGGGGAAAAAACCAAACCTTAGAAAAGACTGATAACAGGATAAGCAAACATAGTATTATTTCAGATTTTTCTGTTCATAGCTCAGTGTGGTCAGGTCCAGAAATTTCTGTGTTCTAGTCAGTCCTTTAACTTGTTGCTAGTAATCCATACTGTAACAATAAAGGGGATTTGGTTGTGGTTAGTGTGAGGGTGAAGAATTACTTTTCATAAAACACCTCTCACAGTGTAATGTGGTAACAGAACTTCTGGTCCAGTTTCTGGATAATAATGATGTAAAAACACAGCTGTTGCTGACTTTGAAATGATTGTTTAAAAAAGTATCAGAAGTTATTTTCTGAAAAAAAAGCAAAATTGTATTTAAATGAGTCAAAGATCTGCTGAAAGCCAGTGAGTAAACATAAAAGGTTTCAACACCAGGAGTTAAGTTTTAAAACAGTATGAAATCAAAAGGTTTGGATTTTGTGGTAAATATTCCTTATCTTTTTTCATGAAAGAAACAGTTCTCAGAAACTATATACTTCACCTAGTAGATCTGAGATTGTTTCACTGGCTTCACAAGAGCTGGGAGCATGAACACTGGAGATGAGGGGGGAATACACTTTTTCTATGTTTTTTTTTTAAATAAAAAAACCTGAATTGTGTGCGGTTTCTGCCTTTTAGCTGAGCTTTGAGCATCCTGTAAGCTATGAACTCTGTATGGCATCTGTCTGGGATTTTTGGTCTCTCAGTTGCTCATATTTGACTCCTGTAGACTGGAAACTAAATCCCTGACTATAATTATGTGGGACTGCTTGTTTCTGGTTGACCGTGGAAGACAGCACAGCTGGATAAATAAGAATCATGTATTCTGTGACTTCTCTTGTTTGCTGAATCTTCCTGGACTGGTAGAAAACGCAGAGCTCTGTTAAATGACGTTTCATACTTGTTTGAAGCACATGAAGATTAATCTTGTGGTGAACCTGTGAAGTGACAGGAGGGAGGGCTTGCCATTTGCAAACCCAAAACCTGAATATGGAACAGAATGCAATCACTGACATGCAGAGTGAAACCCTAACATACACTAATGTAATTCCTGCAGTACCTTTCGTCTTTTATCCTCACCTTTTATATTGACTGTCTGGAGACAGGACTTGATTGCTGAAGGTAGCCTTTGAAAAATTGTAAGTATAGGCTTTCAGCACAAAATATGAGTTTCTCTTCCTGACTCTCATTAGTTACAAAAGTTCATATCAAATGCCAAAGTACAGTTTCCAACATGGAATAATTACATTTGCTTTTAGCTGGAACTAAGCTTTTTAATTGAAGTGAACCTATCTGAGCAGAAATGTGCTAATAGGTAGCTTTTCAACTTGTGAAAGAAGAGTTTATATTCACATACATGCTGATTATAATGATGGTGAGAGTAAATATATACACATATATTTATGTGTATGACATCATGATGTATACTTGTTTCAGGATCAGGCCAATGGCAGTTGGAAGTGTTCATCAAAACTGAGCTTTCTTTTCATTTTGCTTTGCAGAAAAAACGGAAACAAAGTACTCAAGATGAAGATACAATCAGTATCTGCAGCCTGGATACAAGTGTGAGTAATTTATTTTTTTTGCTCACCCCTTCTACCCCCTAAAATTAATGTGGTTGTTAGGAGTATTCTGAAATAAGCCTGTTCCATCTCCTCAGCTGTGTTGTTTTCATACACAGCATGAATACCTTGTCCTGCTTGTTATGAAAAAAATGTTACATTATTGCTCTCATTTTCTGTATTAAACCTTTAAAAGAAAAATGAACTAATAATGACAGTTTCCTGTAAAGCATTGAATCTCTCATTAGTAAATAATTAACATGATAAAAGGGCTTTGTGAATACAGGATTTAAATACAGACCTTTTGTACTGTTGAGTGGGAATATGAGAAATTCCTTTACAGTTGTTGGTAGTGGTTAATGCAAGCTGTAGGAACCAAACTCTTCCTGTTGATCATGGTGGATGTTGAATCTAAGTATTAATGAGGGTAATTATGCAGTAAACTGCAATGTGTGCTGTTTATCCTTTGAACTTGTGACATAAAGGTACACTTGAAGGTATCATTTCAAATCTGTGGAACTAAAATAGAGATAGGAAAATTTGCTATTCCTTCTGTTCAGTGTTTTCATCAATATTTGCAGTATTCTATTTACAGTCAGCTGTTGAACCAGTTTTCCTTTTCTCTAGACCTCTCATGTAGTACAGACAGAAAAAGTAATGGAAAAAATAGAGAATAAACACTGCTTGTTTTAACAGTTTTATTTATTAGCAACTATCAAACTTAGTGTTGTGGTTTCTTTAATGATCAGATGTTAATTCTAGTTTGAAGTATAGCTGTTCTTTGAAGCATTAATTACATTTAAGGGCTCACCTGCCTGGATGGCTGCAGACAAACACAAGCTCTTGCAGGCACTTCAAGTGAGCTGGGTAGAATCCAGCACTCTTCTGGAAATCATAATCCCACAGTAGCCTGACCTTGTCTGTGAACTAATACTTTAATGTTAGTTAATCCCATCAGACCTAACATTGGGCCCAACCTCAAAGGAATTGTTATTCCTTTAAAGGACTTTTAAGGGAATTGTTGTTCTTCAGGGAAAATTGGAAATTTATTATTTCGGACAAATTGATTGTTTTTAGATACTGAACTCTGATCTGAGATGGAAAATGCTGTGTTTAAATATTTTTATGTTTCTGGAAAAAGTATGCGTTTTATTCTATGATTAAAATAATTAGGTAAAATTCCCTTGTGTAGAATCTGTTATACTGCAGTAGAAATACTTGGATGCATATAGTTCTCCTTTGGCTAATAGCTAAAGATTTAAATACTGTTTGAAAGGGACAGTTTATGCTAATAGAAGAATTCCTGGAGGAGGGTGATGTAATGTGACCTTTCCTCTGAGTATGCTCCATGGAAATACAGACAGAGCACTGAGCAAAGTGAGGTTTGTGGTTTACTGATGAGCAATAGATACAACAATAATTATAACAATGTCCTTCCTTTGCAGTTATTAAATGCCACATAAAATGTATAAAATATTATTTTCTTGGTACTGGTTTTCTGTGCAACCATTATTATTGGCAAGACAAACGTGAATCAGAGAAGAGATAAAGTAATTCAGTAAGTGTTGATCTATAAGAAAATCACTAATAAAGCTGTTGAATTTGTATTTTCATTAAAAGATTTGTAAATCCCCACTTTAGAGGTTTCTTGTCAATAAAATGTGTGAAGGGCTGTTAAGAAAATGATTCCCACTGTGATCAATGCAGAGCTTCATGGTTTAAATTTAACTGCATGCTTCAATCTGCATTAGAAAATAAGGGTGAGAAATGAATGGGTGAAGAAATTTGAGTCTTCCCTTATAATGCTTCAGAATCACTCAGGTCAACAGAGTGGGGAACATTCCATGAGGATATCATGAGTATGCATTGTGTCTTGAAGAACGATAAGTTTATTTAAACTTACAACTTACATAAATACTAGTTGATTTATCTTTCTTTGCTTGAGATAACTTCAAACCTGTCACCCCTTTTTTCTGTTACCAGGAAGTGCTGATTAATTTATGCTGTACAGACTATATTGTCTCGTGTGTCTTTGAAACTTGCTTTTCCCTGACCTCCTGTACCCTGCAGTACTACAGGCTCCAGTTCAGTATGTGACACACACTGTGCCCTCAGCACTGACAGGACTTGCTGGTAAGGCCAGTTTGCCTCTGGCTCTGACAGGAGACTTAAACTGTCATGGTGTGTCTGACTTGGAGAGGTGCCTTTGGTTAAGAAAATGAGCCTGGCATGTGAGTTCAGAACAACACCCTCAGGTTTTTTAACTTCAGGCAATGGTTCAAGTGTGCCCATCAAAACGTGGTGCTGTTGACATTAAAACAAGTTGGGCAGGAAGAGTTCAAATTTTCTCATGGCTTGTGTTCCTGCCCTTTAAATTATCATCTCCCCCAAGTAAAGGAGGACCTTTGTGATAAAAGTGAGTCTTTTTGAACCTCCTGGACATGGCAAATAAACTTTTGTGTTTCCTTTCATATCATATTTTTCTTATGATTAATGATAAAGACAGTGCTGAGGTTGCAACTAGACTGAATACCAAGAATCTCGTGTGGTTAGAACATATTGGAGGGTCTTCTAATTACACTGTGGAATGCTGTAGCACAAAAGGGATGGCTGGAATCCAGCAGTCCATACCTGTAGAGGCAATTTGTTCTCTGTGTGTGTCTAAATGCTATTTATATTGAGTAGAGATGTGTCTCTTTGGGTTTTGATTTTAGGGAGTCATAGCTGACATTATAGGTAATTATACATTTCTCTTATAAGACAGAGAGTTGTCTGTCTTTTGTTCTCATGTTTGTGATGGCAAATTTCAAAAAGAAGGAAGATGTCAAAAATAATCAGTTCATACCTCACAGAAACCAGCTGTCGTGGTGTTATGCAAGGTCACTTTTCCTTTCTCTGTTGTTCTCCACTCCTCATATACCAGGTAACTTATTGCCAAAAATGGGAAGGGGGCTGAAGAAAGGGGTGATGAGAAGTGTCTAGAATAATTAAAAGTTTGACTGTTCTAAAAAACCAGTCAAATATACTGGAACTTACGTAAACTGAAATCAAATATCCTGTGAACAAATTGGCACATGATTGGTTCCATGAGACGTAGTCGATGTAAGGTTATTCCTTCTCTTGGGACTGAGGGCATAAAATAAAGCTGTTTGTAGGTTCCTGCCAAATCGACAGTGATGCCATTTCACCTTCCACAGTGGCACAATTCTGGCACAGGGTGTTGTGGATACCAGAGGGTTTTGCAGGAGTTCAAAAAACAAATAGGGTCAATTCATGGAAGAAAAAGCTGCCAAGAGCTGTTAGACTGAGTGAAGCCACCCATCTGAGGAAGCCCTTGAAGCTGCATATTTCTGAGTCTGGGAGGGCAAACCACGTGCCTGTCACTAGGTGTTTACTCTGCTTTCACATGCTTCCCGGGACAGATTTTTTTCACTATTGCAAGGGAAATAGTACTGGCCTGAGATCCACCCTTAGCCTCTCATGGCCATTCTCAGGAGACTGATTAGCCCAATGCAATACCTACTTTTCTTTCAAGCAATGACAGTTTTGAAATTACTTAATGAGGGCTTTATGCATAATTGGAGTTTTTGGATTATAGCATGATGTAAATAATTGAATGTTCAGGTTTGTTTGTCTAGCAACTCTCATATGCCCTTGAAGAGATGTGCCAAATTGTTATATTTTCAATGAATGCATTTATTTTCCAGGCCTAAGAATATGAAAATTTGAATGCATGAGTTCCCTGTTATGAATTTAGATTTTCACTGGGATAATGATAGATCATTACATTTTTACAGATAATATATCTCTCAAGCTGTGTAATAAAATTGGTTAGTTTTTATTAAATATTGTGTATATTTAACAAATCAGTATATTGGGCTTTCCTGTGCAGCACACTGTCTGGTTTGAGATGAATGACTCCTGGTCTGGCCAGTTCTCCAGCTCCCTGAGCTGCTGATGTAAAAGCTCGTGGTGCATTCACTCTGTGCTGGTTTCACAGGCATCACCTCAGGGATGCACCTCGTTTTTGGGCTTGGCAATGGAAAGATCTGGCCATCTTTACTATCTAACGATTCCAGTTTGTGTAAATGTATCTGGTGGCCACCTTTGTTCAGGAGAGGGTTGTGGGTGGATAAGAAAGAGGGTATTAACTATTTAATGACTGTATTGCTTCATACCTTGGAAAGCAACAGCTTGCATGGGTCTCCTGCCAATTACATCATTATGTGTCTACAGTCCTTTTACAAAAATAGATTTAAAATTTTTTACTATGACTGACCATTGCCAGACATACCTGTCTTTTCCAAGGGAATAAGTCATACTGACAGAATTTCCTCTTACAGGAAACACTGCTTGGAGCTTTGCTGACTCAGGACAAGGACTGGTAACCTAAGCATGTTAAACGATCTTTGTATTTGTTTAGTGATCTGGACTGGTGTTGATGCTTCAGGAGTTGATAAACTGGCTTATTAAATTGACTGGTTGGACTTGGCTCATTTTATTGCCAGCTTAAAGAAGTGGATTTGCAAATCTCCTCAATGCCAAATAGTTTGTGATAACTTGTGGCAGATGTGGCCAGCAGACTGTGAGTGCATGAATGTACAAGGTCACAGCAGTCAGAAGGTTATTTAAAGGGGAATGTGTGCAATATTTCACATGGCTTTGTTCATGTTGGCCTCCACTGGAAGGCATAAGTCAGTGAATGGACTTCAGCTTGTCCAGTTAATTCAGCCAGTGGTGATTCATGCTTGTGCTCTTAAAATGGTGATAGTTTCTCAATCTGCATATGCATAATGATTTACAGACATTATGTAATTAACCTGGCTTACCTAAACTTCTGATTTTATTGGTATGCCTTTAAAGGCTGGGGAATTGGGACAGGTAAACTGAGAGAGCTTTAAAGATCATAGAGGGCAAAGTACTTTTTTGTATTTAAAACACCCCCATGAGCTCTGCTCTGTATTCTTCCTGTTGCAGACATTCTCTCCTTAGTTACACAGGCAAAACAGTTTCATAAAGAAGGTAAAATTTCAGAAGAGTTCTTTATTTTTTTGTTATATAAAACGGTTATCATTAATGAAAATTAAGCTCTGCCAAATAGTCACTTACTATTGAGTGAACAGGAAATGTCTTACTGCTCATCTGTCTACTTGCAAGTTAATAAAATGTCTCAATATAAAATAGAAACAAAAAGGTACCCAGACTTAAGCTACATTTGCAAACACTAGACCAGAGTTCATTAATTTTGATTGCTTTTAGTGCAAAGTGATCATTTATTATGTATTTAATAGTCAATATAGCTGAAACATTATTTGACCTAATTAAACTTAATTATAAATTCAATTATATTTGATTGCTGAGGTATGGCAAGCTAGCTTTATAAGCTTAGATAGGATTACTTCCACATCAGCTTATCAGTGTCAAGATAATTAAAATATATATTGTATCTGGGTCTATTATTTCTATAAACTGTGGTCTGTTGCATGTTCATGGTATAAAAGGTCTTCAGCTTGCCCAGTAAGATATATACAATATGTTTGAATTATTCATGACCTGTGAATATTGCTGTGCAGCAGGGTGGTCAGTGCTCATCTGGAATCAGACTTCATTATACAGTGACTATTCTTAATCCTCTATTAATCCTTCATATGATTGTCATAGACTACACCCTGTCTGCTGCTGGCATTATTTGGAGTAATGTTCTGTATCTTAAGGCTCTGATTTGTTATTCTTTTGCTGTTTCTCATTAGAAAAGGCCTACAAGTGCTCTATTGGAAAAATGTGTAAATTACTGATCAGGCTGCATTTTTTCCCCTCTGCATTCTAGTATGATCTCAGAGTTCCTGTGTAGTTATACAGTTACTCTTTATTTATGTGAACAACTTCTCAGATTTTGGCTAATTGTTCCAGTAAATCTCATGGATTATTTTGGTGAAGACAGCAAACGTCTGATGAACTTTGACATCTTCTGTGCGAATCTGCCTGTACATATATGCCAAACCTTTGGAAAAACACCAAACATTCTTGAAATATACTTGGGAACTGAGTAAGAAAATATATCTCTTGTACATATTCACCCAGTTTGCACAAATTAAAGCTGGTCTATAGACTCCTTAAATGAGGTATGATCATTAAAACTGACTTTTTTTTATGGTTTAGCTCCAACTATAGCAGTATCTTACTGTGACTTGCTGGCATCTATCTATCTGCTCCTATTTGAATTCCTGTGCAAGGCATTGCTAAAACATCATCAGTTTGTTGTATCTGCCATTTCCTTTGCTTTGAGGTTCTTTATACAATTTTTGGCATTTTGCCATCTCTGAGGGGGAAGTGAAGCCACAGAATGGTTTTGTTGGGGAAGTTTTGTTGGGAAACTTGTTGGTTCCTAGAACATTATTTTTCTTCAATTTTTTTTTTCCTGTTGAGGCATGCTCAGTGTAACTGTTCTGAAACTGAAATATGTATAATTGTGCAGCAAGAAAGATGTGATTAAACCCCAAACCTGATGGTTTTCAGACACTGCAAAGCTGTCCCTTATACTTTTGCCATGGGGTTTAGTTGTTGATCATATCTTAGATTATGATACAGTCTTGGGAACTTTGGAAGACTTCTAATAGAAATCTGGAAACAGATTATACCAATTCTTAGATGAGATATGTTTTGGTGAGATGCCAATTTTTTCTTCCCTTGGCTGTACTGACAAAAGAGAAGAAAAGGATCTAAGGTTTTGCCTCCAAATCAGAAAGCTTCATCAAAAACATCCACTCAGTCTGTGGACTTAACTCCCAACAGCAGCAGATCACCACAGTGAGAAATATGAGACAAAAGAGAACTTAATCTTCAGAAATATGAAGATTTTGTAATTCTTATGATATTTGCATGTAACATTGTTTATCTTTCTGATTCAGTCAAAAGTAGAGTACATAAGCAAGTCTGTGTTCTATTTCAAAGAATTGTTTTGTGTAGTAATAGTAGTGCAATTTATGATATTCTACCATAACAGAAAATGACAATTGAAGTTTGAATTCAGTTTAAATTTCTTTTGGGTTACAGAAACAGGCTTAACATTTGCCTATTTTTCACATGGCAAATGAGGAGCATTTGTGAACTGAAATTAGCCAGATGTTATTGGCAGCTATGAAGTTGGATATCTATTAAGCAATTCATGTTGTGGTTTGGTTTGATGAAATTTGCAGAGGAGGTTTCCATAACAAAATTGAATCAAGTAATGAGTTACTGTAATTTGGTTTATTTAGAGGTCAAAACAAAACCTGATATTAGTTCCATAGAGATAAATATTGTATAATGCCATACATTTTCTAAAATTAAATTTTATACATCATTATTGGTAACTGTATTTTACATTGAATTTATAATATGGACTGTGCAGACATAATTTGTAAGAAAAATGAAGGCACCACGTAAGCAAGGTGCTTTGTGTGGCCTGGAGCCAAAGAGTCGAGACTATTCAAGTTATGTTAAACTTTTGACTGAAGCAGTCTACCTATATTTATTCTGTGGAAGAGGGAATATCCACTGGGAGAGTTTGACATAGTCCAGTGCTTGCTGAAGTCTCGAGTGGAAGCCAAGTCAGGATTTCATGGAATTAGCATGGCTATATAGTTAAAGTCCATGAAGTTTTGCAATGCCAGCTACATTTTGGCTGTGCCTCTAGAAGTGACCAGCCATAACAGGAAATTAAGTTTGTGCATAAATACACCAGGATGCCTCTGTACATCATAGCATTAGGACAGGCTAATTGTGAGGGCATTGTCCCATCTATCTCCTGCTGGGTTGAGTTAAATGATAATGAAATTATGAGTTACAGATAGTTTTGCATGGTCTTTTTTTGAAGCCTCTACTATTCCCGCAGGCAATTCAGCCTAGAGATTCTTTGTCTGTTGTTAACAAGGTTTCCTAGCACAAACCAGCTTAAGGCACTGTCTTACACCATGTGTGAGCATTCAGATCAGTATGGGCAGGGCATCCTATATTGCACTTTCTGCTGTAGCCAGGACTTACAGATAACCAGTTCTTTCAGATGATGCCTTTTCCATAGGCAGGTCAAAGGAGATATTTTTGTTTCAGCTAATGTGAAGTTAAAGTAATTTTATCGATATATTGAGGAGATTTTCATTAAATAGTAGATAACATCTGCCTCTATCTTTTGAAGGAAGCTCTTATACTAGGCTTTGTGTTTTTTAAAGCAAGCTGCATCTTAGCAGGAAAATAATTTTCAAATAACTTCTTCAGCAAGAGCTTAGCAACAA
The DNA here is from genome assembly GCA_013399455.1 of Anthoscopus minutus. Classification (NCBI taxonomy): domain Eukaryota; kingdom Metazoa; phylum Chordata; class Aves; order Passeriformes; family Paridae; genus Anthoscopus; species Anthoscopus minutus. The sequence continues at coordinate 44,853 of VWYI01016823.1, read as the reverse complement.
GGAAAACAAAGGCAAGCTTAATGTTAAAATTTTTCTAGTAGGTACTTCCTAATTTTAGCTGGTGAAAGTAGATTAAAAAAAAAGAGAGATGAGAAGTTTCACTCATATTTGTGGTTACATGGTCTATTTAACCTTGTTTTTATTCCTTCATGAGCATTAAGTTTTTTGTGTACCCTTCAGTGGATCTCTGGATTTCTCTCTTGATCAGATCCTTATCTGAAAAATGCAACAAATATGTGTTTGTTTTCCTAACCTGCTTTGAGACCAAAGTGCAGAAATTCCTGGAGGAGTGTTCTGTACTGCCAGTGCTGTGACTGCAGGGAAGGGATCAATGGCAGTCCCAATGCAGGCTGTCAGCCAAGGCCACTCCAGTGCAGAGCAGTGTGGGGAGACAAGCAGGTGAACCTTAAAACAGAGAAGTGTAACATGATTTGTCATAAAAGTTTCTTACTTTTCTCTGAGCTAAATCTTAGAATGCTTTGGCAATGCCGCAATAGTCCTAGAAAATTATCTCTGCATAGCAGTGATTTTTCAATTATTTTGGGAGCCTTTAGGTCCTCTTATCTCTTAAAGAAAAAAATTTGGTTTTTCTATCATTCTGTTATCAGGACAGCTGAAGGGTATCTGCTTACAGCTGCTGGCTCTTTTATGCACCTGCACCCTGTTCCCTTTCCATGGTGCAGAAAGTAGCCAGGAGAGGAAAGCCCCCAGCAAACAGAAGTTTAACAAGTGTTTCTAAATGCTCTAAGAGTATTTAACAAAAAAAACATAATATGTTATTTTTTACAAGTGTATGAATTTGTGTGTCAATAGAATATTAGCATGTCACCTCGACTGCTGATGAACAAAACTGCTGGAAAAAGAGAACTAAAACTTGCAGAGTTTGGGGGTTAAGATATGCCTACTAAAATACAGAAGGCTGAACAAGAGTATTTTGTAGTTATCTCACCAGGATGAGGACAGAACATCTCTAGTGGTAACTTATGAGATGTTTACATTTATTTGAATATTACATTTCTTAATTTACATGACTACAAAAATTAGTCAGCAAAAATTAAAAAATACTGCTGTGAACCTGCAAGGTTCATTCATGCAATTCTGCATTTGCAGGATAAAATGTAAATCTGCTGCTATATTAGAGGCTTTTTCATTTACTTCCTTACTCTCTTCTTGTCTTATCTGCTAAATCAGTCATTAGTTGGATTAAAAGGTCTATTTTTTAATTGATCTGTTAATTCTTAAGGCAATGTTTATAACAATCTATCTGATAGTTTTTACCGCTGTTCTCAAATAAATCAATACTGAAAGGATTTGACTTTGTCTTGGGAAATGTTCAGACTTTCATCTACTGTTTTTGTGCATAAAATACATTATTTAGTCTGTTTATATTTGCTTTGTATTTGTGGTAGAGGTTGCCCTTTTGAATTTTGTTTGTCTCTAAGAGCTTAATCCTTTCATGGAGGAGGGATTCACTTGATTTATGTCAGTAATCTGGTTTCTTTAGTGAACATTTGATAGAATTGGAAACCAAACCACAATCTTTTTAAAGCTCTCCTTCCTGGAATGCAGGCAGTTTAGCTGCCAGAGTATTCTTTTGCATTACTTAAAATTTTATGCCAGGTTTAAAAAAAAATGCTCAGGTAGTGATGAATTCATTAATCTGCATAGAATTGTCAAAGGTGCTGAAGCATTTAATTTCCAAACTTGACTGTAGGTAACTTAATACATTTAAATATCTGTTTCTGTGTGCTTAATGGTTCTACTCAATTTTAACTCACTGTGAGAATGGAATTGACTTTTGATTTAATTTTCTGAATAATGTAATTCAGAAGATAGCAACAGTCCACTCATCTGGCTTTTCTTTAGCATGTTGATTAAAAACACTTCATAAATTTTTGTGTATTTCCTCTTGAAACTTATAATTTGAGATTTTTCCCTTCCTATTTACCTTACTGTACTGAATCATGTTTGTAAAGAAATGTAAATTTGTCATACTTATGGTCAGAACAAACTTGATCTTGATATAAGCAGGGCGCTTACCTGGTGAAGCATGATTGTACAGCCTGACTCATCTACTTGATAAAGTGAAACAAAGCATTATAGTTCTGTTGTGAATTACAAGTTTATCCTATATCAGCTGCCTATTATTGAAATAAATTTCCAATTTATGATGTTTAGTTTTACAATTCTGTGGGTAAACAACTGATTATTAAAGCTTTAAATAATTCGTTTTACATAACACAAGAATGTGTTCCTGCTGGTGTAGCTGGTGGCTGTATAGGGACCCTGGTCATTGCAGAGGGTATCCAGAGCACTGCTAGAATTATAATTCACCTGTTAAAGCCCAAGTCCTAGTTCTGTGGTTTTGCTTTTCAGTCTTTGAGATGAGTTCTTCAATTAAATGTAATAACTGGCTATGTGTTGTTTGGCCTTTAATGAAACCTCCATTTTTCAAGAGATCTCACTGGTTTTGTTGTACCTTTGGATTATGAGACAGGCAGTGGCAAAGTAGGATAGCTGAAGCTTAAATAGATAAGCTTGGTCGAGATCTTTTGTGTTCTTGTCATAGCAGTTACTCTTCTGCAACAGTTAATGAAGACCTTTCAAAGTAAATGAAACTAATTGTACACTTCCAGAACTTCATTAATGAACAGAATAAATGTAAGCCCTTAGGTGGAGGGGCAGAAGTTGGCAATAAATTTCTTCGTCCTCTGGAATTAATGGAATAGTTCTTCCAGGAACTACTGATTTCCTCTATAGAGTAGGAACCCAGATTGTGTGAAAATATTAAGAGACAAGTTGCAAGTTTGAATAGGCATATGGTCTTATTTATTGCTAATCAATATCTTTGTATCAGATCTTTCATCTTCTAAATCAGGTATTTTTTGTCTAATTTATATCTATTGTTGGATCCGGAGGTGGTCAGGGATGTGTATGTGATGCTTTGTTAACAGGATGAGACTCTGGAAGGGGCAAACTGTGTGAACTGGGTTTGTTATGAGAGCAAAAGCATTCTTAGAGTGTCTGCAAAAGTATTTGCCATACTATTTACTAATTAACTATTAATTAAAGTTGTGAAAGTATAGGTAGTACAGAGTAGCTGGATGAAGTGTTTCTTACCCCTTTTATGTAAGCTCCATAGTTGCTTCTTATTTAGGACAAATGAGTGAACTTTGAGGCATAAAGCTGAGAGTTGTCAGAGCATTGCTGTATTGGAATATGTTGTTTACATGAGGTTATTTATTGTATGCATTGTGTTATTTCTGGGAGATTTCTTGATTTATATTCTGCTGTTTCTTGCTTACAGCATGTTAGCTATGCTTCTTTTGTGGCTTTTTTTCTTTTGTATCATCACTTAGAATAGCACAGTGACTTCCTGCACTCTGTATGAAACGTGCTCTGAATTCAATCAGTTTGAGTGTTTCAATGTTTGAAGACATTTTTGCTTTTAGACTAAAACCTTTTGTCTGAATACGCAGCTTTTCTGCTCACATGAAGTTTTTAACACTTATGGTGATAATGGACTTGCTGCCCATATCTATGTGGAATTAGTCAAGAAACTGATGTGGAGGCTGGGTTTGACATGGTCTGAAGTTAAAAGAACATATTTCTCATGAACTTCATGTATCACTTACCTATGGTCTGGCTTGGTTTTGTTGCTTATAAAATACTGATGAGCTTATTTTTCCTTGGTGGTACTCAGAAAATTTATTCATCAACCCTAAAGTAATATGGAAATGTTACTGAAATGTAAACTACTATTCTTGTATTTATTTATGATGTAATTGAGCTTGGTATGGTTGCAGAATTTCAGGACCTACTGTGGTTGAGACAGTCTTTTGTTGTAGGATGCATAGCTGTGGAATAAGCAAAGTAAAAACAGTTCCAGGAAGTACTTCAGTACAAATTTGTTAAAATCAGTTTACTGCATGAAGTCAGTGCAGTGGTCTTCTATCATATAGTAAGAAGGAAAAAAAAGAAAGAGAACCCAAAATGATAAGAGCCATTTGAGCACAGCTGAATGTACTGATCTCTGCCAGAATACTTTTTAGCCAGCACCAGTATCAAATTCTCGAACTATTCCACACACAGGCTTGAAAAATGTCATTTACAGAAGTTCCAAAATACACAGCCTGGTCAGAGACAGTGAATATTTGTTACCTGGTTGTTGCCATTGTCATTCATCGTTCCTCTACCACGTTTTTTTAAATTCAGTGATTTTTTCTAAGTGGAATCTTGGGTCATGGGTAGGATTAGGTGCCTAATAGGCAGCTTTTGCCTAGCTCCTCGGGAAGTTAAGATAGTTTGCCTCAGGAAAAATAGTTTTCCCTGTGGCATCCTGGCAGGAAGACTTTTTCTTTCCGGTGTCTGGGCATATGACATGACATGAATGAATGTTCCCTTCCATCAAATGAGATGCCTTGTTTCCAAAGTAATTTTTTTAGAAGCAATAATAGAGCTATACTCAGATATTTACTGTTGTCATCTTTTAGTGTTTTTTTTATTTACACTAACAGAACATGTGCATAATGTCAACATAGTAATAATTTTTCATCCATTAGCTAAGCAACAATATATCTCTTGCTGGATATTTTTTCTCACATTTTATCACTTCTTAGTGCTCTTTAAAAATTACTTCCTCTTTGTGGTGTTCACTTAATTAGGCTAAAAAACCTTCTACAAGCGAGGGATAGGGATTAGGAAATCTTATAAATAATAGTAGTTCTTACCATTAAACAGACCACAAAGTTGTAAACATACAAGTGCTGGATGGATTTACTGGTAAAGCTCTCATCTTCTGGTTTCCTTTTAGTGACCTTAGTTTAAGAAGCAAAGAATTGGTGCATTCAGCAGCATTCAGGTTTTTTCCTTGTAACCTGATATGTGAGGTCATTCCAAAAGTTAAACCTGTATGCAAGTGGGAAAGGGAGAGTTGATAAAGCCTTTACGAAACAGTTGCTATGGTATATGTAAATACAGCTGCACTGGTAATGAAGCTAAGATGGATTTCATTTTGCCTTGCATTACTTTCCACTTCTTAGAAGTAACTCCAAAAGAAGAGTTGAAATTTCCCATTGGGTAAAGAAAAAGGAAATGGAAGAAGGAACAAATTGTTAGTGGCAACATTAACATCCTTTGTCTGTTAAAGGATCATCAGAAAAGCTAAAATGTTATAGCTCTTCCATGTGGAACTTCTATATGGAAAAAGTAGGTGTTATCCTTGGGGATTACAATGGCTAATGAAGGAACCCTTTATTGTTCTCAGATTACTGTCATTTCCTGATATGGAAACAGATTGAACCAGCCAAGCTTGCACTTGTGAGTTTGGAATGGCAACACCTGAAAACTGCTTCAGTGGCTTATTTCTTCTTTATAGAATGAATAAGTACTTGAATTGATGCTTATGTATAGAAAAACTGAATCAACAGAAACTCTGTGAAGCTGCAAATGGGTGCAAGCTCCCCTGTGAGCAGCAGTCACTGGCAGGTGATGTTCTGGTAGGTATTTATGTAATGTAGCTGTAAATTTACAAAAGTCATTTGTGCTGATTTTACGTACATCATTTGTGAAGGAATCAGCTGCTCCTTTGCAAATACTCAGTCAGGGCAGCTAAAGTATTAAAAATATTCATGTAAGATCTGCTATTACTTAACAGCAAAAATAAATGAAAGGAAATGCTCCAAAAATAACTGGGGATTGTATTCCTCCAAAGATTGTTCTTTAAAATGCAGAAGTTACATATTTGGCCTCATCTGTGGGAAGGTGGTTTGTGCTGAGTGCTAAGAGCTGATCAAGAAGAAAGGTTACAGAAATGACATTCTGTCATGAATCAATGAATCCATGGAGCTGACACATTCCTGACCCTGGCTTTCCAGCTGAATTAGCAGTTGAAATGCTGATATAGTATACTGAGAGGTTCCAGCTGAGACTTGGAACAGCCACATGAATCATATGGCTTTAGACAGAATATTTAAAATAATTCTGAGACAAAAAGACTAAAAATGGCAAAGGCTACTGTTTTTTAGGTAAGATAACTATTCTCAGTGTACCTGCTTGTTCAGGTAATAGCTTAGCAGCAGACTGAGACCCAGATGGAACCAGTGACTGCCAGAGGCACCCTTGTGTCTTTGTTAATTGGCAGTTGCCTTTCCTGTTTTACCTCTCCGTGTTTTGTAGCAATAAAAGACCATTAAAGCAAGCAGCAGTGTTCTTCAATACTGCTTGCCCTGTCTAATTGTGTGCTGCATTCGAGTGTGTGCTGATGGTTCCACTTCATTAATTAATTCCAGGCTGCCAATTACAGGAGGCAGCTGAAGCACAAACCTCTTCTCCGTGCTGACACCTCCCCTCCCTCATCAGGTGTGACAGCCAAAGCCCGGTGTGACTCAGTTCAACAGGAAGAAGTAACACTTTGAAATTTAATTAAGACAAGGTGTCTTTGAAGTTTCTTCCCCATCCCCCTCATCCTCTGGTTATTTCCTGATACATTTTTGGGGCCAACTTTAGCAAGTTTAGGAAGGAAGAGTTTTGGAAAACTGATGCATGCTTCCTGAAGAGAACCATTAAAAACTTCTAGCCAGTTTCACAAACAAGACATAAACCTCACCTTATAAGAACTGAGTACAGTAGGAAAGAAACTGTGGTGTTAGGTATTGGAATTCATTCACATATGGAAAAGTATTTAACAAAATGATCGTTTAAGTGTCTTAAAAACAATGATCAAGGTGTTACCTCTTTGAAATACTTCTTTAGTATTCTTGCCCTGTTTTTGACTGGTGAGTGCCGGGGGTGGTGGGAGTAGCAATTGAGTGTCGTTCAGTTCTGTTGTTTTATTTTGTTCTTTTTTTCAATGGGAACTGTTCAGACACTTTGTGAGTATTGGTTACCTCTCAAATACAGCTGCTACAGTTAGTAAAAAGTACTGAAAAAGTGGCCCTGAGATTATGGATGGAAGACAACACTGTCTCAGAGATTACCTTCATGATTCTTGCAGCCACATGAAAGAAAAAAATTATAAAAAGTTCCTAATTACAAGCCTGAAGTTGTTGGTAAGCACGTAACTTACTTAATATTGTTGTCCATGATCCCTAAAACTTGAAGATTACTGGTACAAAATTTTTGTAGCTTTTTTTTTGCAGAGAATTTCTGATTCCTGAGCCGTTTGCCTGCAAACTGTACCTGACAGAGGTAACTACAGAGCATGGGTATTTTGTGGTCAGAGGCAAAACTGGATTTGTGCTCTATGCCTCTGTAAAATTAGAGAGAGGGTGGGGAACACTGGACAGTATTTCTGATGTCATTCTTCAGCATGGTTTTTGGTTACATTTTCCTACTGAGTTGGATAGGAAGTCATAGTGAAAGCTGCTCATCTCCTAACACCACAGACAGAATAGAGGTTAAAAATTTTTCTCTTTCTATTTTTTCTTTTTGCAAGGAATATCTCTCTTTGTAGGAATTTGTTAACTGGGTTTATCTCTATTACTTTTATTTTTGAAAATTTGCAATAATTCACTCAAAACTGCTTTCTCATAATCTGGATACAAATGTAAAAATTGGCCAACAGGATTTTTATTGCCTTGGACCTTTCAGAGGATGAGGGGATATTACAGTTCCGACAGAAATGCTGGGTCAAAAGCTGATTGATTTAGAGATTCTTGCTGCTCAAATGCTGTGGATGTTGAGAAAGAATGTGATGGCAAGACAATGATTAAAAAAATCTAAACCTTTATACCACAAACAAAGCAACTTTTCCTCCTTGAGCTGTTGTATATCATGGAAACAATATCTGAACTAAAACTGTATTGTAGGTTCACTGTAGGTATGAAATTTATAACTCAAGACAAAAAAAGAGGTGCTATTAGGGTAGGTAACAATTGTAAAACAAGTGCAAAGCATTAGACTGAGCCTTCCATAAGATCTGTTGCTCAGTTATTGTATCTTTCCCATATGTGCAAGTAATATCAGACTGGTGATTTAGTTTCATAGAGATCAGGAAGGCTACTCATGTTCAAAAAGGTCTTTGTAGCTTCTTATTTCAGCTGTTTGGCTTGTTCATGTGATGTGGTTAATATATCCTGCAACGACACATTTTAATGCACATGTGCTGTTAGATAGCACGTACTGAAACAAATGGCACTTCCTGAGCTAACAAAATAGATGGAATCTCTACTGTGGCAAAACTGAAATAATTTGGATAGATGTCCTTTATTTTAATAAAAATACCAGATCTAGAGGAAGCAATTAGGAACAGAAGCAGGTAGTCTGTGTTTGTACAAAAGCAAACACACAAAATTCCAGAGAACAGTATGTAATAACATACCTGTGTTTCTACTGCAGATATGAGGTGCATTCCAATCTTTATTGTACAGTTATGCTTTTATGAAGCTGTCCTTTCAGCCTTTCAGTTTGGATTCATCACTGTAATGGCTGGACATTTCATAGGACTTAACCCTTTTTCTTGGTGGATTATCACTGCAACCCCCTTAGTTAGTCTTGAATACCCAGTCTGTGTTCTCTTCCTGGGTCCTGTTTTGTTTTAGGGAGGAATGGAGCTGTGAATTCAAGGGGAGCTGGCAGAGCACACTGAGAACACCTGTATCATGTGTGACAATGTGCTTGAAGTAAAACACAAGGATTAACATTTTTCCTTTTGCTTTATTGCAACATGTTCACATGCCAGCAGTCTGCTCACTTTTTCGTCCCACTCGTTTGCTACTTGGTTTGTACTTTTCATTACTTAACTATCATACCCAGAATAAGATAAATATACAGACAGTGAAATGTTTTTAATGGATAATTATTAATCAAAATCAAAATGAAGGTCCTGTATCCTGCAGACTGGAAAAACATGGGCTTTATCCCCAGTGCATGTTTTGCAAGCCCATTTCCTACAGCTAATTTAGTTACTGAGAAGTGTTATGTAACCTTGTTCTCTTAAGTAGCAGCCTAGAACTCATTTACAAACTCATAGTTTGAGAGCTGAAGAGTGAAATAAGATTCCTTGGGAGGGATATTTTTTTTTTTTAGTTTAAGATCATTCGTATGTCTACTTAAACTGCTGCTTGTGTGCAGGGTTGAAGGTCATGTTAAGTACAAGGGCTGTCTCTGGGAATTTCATGCTGGGCAGTGTTGTGTGTGTGTGAGTTGCTAGTGGGGTATTCATGGTACAGAGTCTTCAGTACTAAATTGGTTCTACCCATCAATTACAGAATGCATATTGCCACACATAGAATTCAGATACAAGAATTCATTTAATGTGATAAAGCATTCTCTTCTAAAATTCTTTTGCTGTGTTCTTGAATGGCATCAAACTCACCTGAGAAGTAGGGCCTTTTATATACCTTGTATCTAATTTTGTATATTATTTGCCATTTTCCTAGGTAATCACTTTGATTGTTCTATTCTAATAACTTCTATTGTGCATCAAACTGCAAAGGCTTTTGAAAGGATAGATAAATTATTTATCCCAATCCCACAAATCCCACAGACTTGCCATTCAAGTTATTCACTCCTCTTCCTGTCTGGTCTAGAATAACAGCCCTCATTCTCAACTTGATTTTTAATTATTTTTAATTTCTATAATCTGTGTGCATTTCTCCTGCTGTACATCTCCATGTTATCAGAAGAGTCCTTCCCAAAGGTTTCATGTTGATCAGAACAAATTTGTCAGCTGTTAATGTTCTTGAGCTCTGAGAGCAGTGCCTTGCGTTAAAAGTATATTACTCCTCTGTTCCCCTACTATGCTCTCTGTTTAGCATGCATTCTTAGAACAAAGTAATTTTAGGGCTATGGTTGATCTTTTAAGTCTCTTAATTTTGTTCTATAGTCATTTATAGTAACACTTCACTGTTTACTAGGATAGAAGTTTTATTAAGAGTTGATGTTTTGGTGGGGATTTAAAGATACAGTATTTGATATCCATGTAATTTAACACCAATCCAAATTTATAATAAAATCAGAATGTTTGCTAAAACATCTTGCTTTTGTGTTCAGTCAATTGCTATGTTTTCAGAACTTTTAGATACAAGAAGAATGTTCTGATACAGTTTTGAGTTTTCTTAGCCTTTAAAGCAGTAAACAGTATTTTCGCTGTGATGGTTGGAATTACTTTGAGAGACATTTTTCCAACTATTGACTCTCTCTGCTATCTTGGGAACTAAATTAACTGTGATTATCACCTGTCCAAAATTCATAGTTTAATGTGAATAGAAATGGAACACTTGTGGTGTGTTGTGATTGCAGATTTGATAATGAAGATCACATAAGAGCAGGATGAACTTGATCAGTGCCAGATAGCAGTTTGTGGTTAACAACTTGACCAGAGAGGAGATAGCCTCCAGAAATTACAGCTGGCTTTCTTAAATCAGGAAAGTATTCAGAAAAGCTGTTTCTTATTTATATTTTTGTGTAAATTAGAACTTGTTATAGTAACTTCTGTACCATGAGATGGGATGACATCATTATATTGACACTTGGGAAGACAGTTATTTTGTAACTTTAAATAAAACCTTTTTTATTCCCGGCAATAGTTTCTTGATTCCCTAATCCTTGATAAAGGGATATAAACAAAGAAGTTCTGTCCTAGTGTAAGTTATTGTTGTCTGTTTGAAGATGTTATGTCGCATTTCAGCTGTCTTTTAAAGATTAGTCACATTGTTACTTTGTCCCATCTTTAAGGATACAGGTCTGCAGTGCAGTTGTACTGGGAGTAGAGTAGTTCTATCAGTTGTTGAAGCATTACCAGTTTTTGCAAGGACACTTCTTTTTGATGTTATAACATGTTTTTCCTCCCTGCTCTTAGGGGGAGGATGTGGGTGACAGAAAGATGATTTAGTTTCTTGTGTTCATTTTTGTCTGATGTGTTGTTTGTACAGTAGGTCACAGCATGCGGGAATTGAACATTTCTGAAGATATTAATGGACTACTGCAGTGGAATATTGTAATTTGCATAATCACCGTAGCAGTCTGGATTGTAAGGCATTGAGTGATCCAAGGAACTCTGTTCAGGACCAGGTGTGTAGGTTTCCTGCACTGGGTGATCAGTCAGTCTTGCAGAGTGAAAGAAAGACCTCGCAGATTCAAGGCTGCTTCACTGTAGTGGAGATATCAGACTCTTGTTTCTGCTTGTAAAGCACTTAGTAGTTTCACTCTTTTGCTTGACTTTCACCACTCTTTCCCATGGATGTCTTGAAATCTGTGTCAAATGATTTTTATTTGCTTAACTTTGGGTCTAGAAACACTGCTGGCACATCCTTGGCTATGGTATAGAAAAGGGTACATGATTTGTCATTTTCATGCTTCTGATTTCATTTCATAAAATTGTTAGACTTTCAGAAGGCACATTACCTCTAAACCTCTAGTGTTGCACAATTATTTTAATTTGCAAATTTTAATTTTTCTGAATACCTTTTGCAATTAATGCATTGTGGTGGGCTGTGCTGGGTTAATAGCTGGATGTGATGATCTTAAAGGTCTTTTCCAACCTTAATACTGTTGCTCAGGAGAACATTAAATCAGTCTCAAGGTTTGTGTTCTAAATGTTTATTCAAGAGCAAAAGCTCTAATTTTAAGATAGTCAAATTGGCAAAAATGACTGACTAGATGAGTAACAGTGCACAGTTGTTATGGAAATTAATAGGTGTGTTTGTTTTTAAAAATAAATAAATAAGGCTTCTGATCCAAATCTCTCATCCAAAAAAATGAGATTATGACACTATTCTTTGGGTATGACTTCATGAAACAAGCTGACCTAACAGTTCAGGGCTACTAGGAGGAGATAAACCAGGCTTTTCCCTGTCCTGCCCTTATTTGTGACTGAGAGCTATTTTCACCATTTCTCTTCTGTGAATTCTGGTGCTTCTTTCATGTCACAGTAACTTGTTCAGGTAATGAAAACAGCAGACAAGAGATCTGGCAAAAGAAAGTATTTTGGGTTTTTGGACTGCTGACTTATCAGTGTGAGGAGATGAACATTGGAGTTGCAATAAGGTGACAGGGAAGAGCTACACAGAGAGAGGGTACAGTGCCAGTGGAAGAGCAGGAAGAGAGGAGGAACAGGAATTTGGGTAGAGAGGGAAGTGAAGTTTATACTTTTATGAGTGACAAATTGTCAATTCACCTCAGCCATACTGTAAAATCCTATTCTTTGTCAGCACTTGGGACTCTGAGGGCAGCACAGCAAGCTGTGTCAAACTGAATACAAAGAAATGTATAATCAGGTTTGAAGTTTGTATAATTAGGTAAAGAAGTGAATAGGAAAAGACAACTCAAAAGACCCAGGTCTTTTCCTTTTTTGCTAGATTTATTTCTGACCTGAAAAGGACCTCTGTAGCTGAAAGCTCTTCTTTTGTTCTTTTTTTTGGTTGGTCTTTTTAGGGTTTTTGTTTGCTTATTTGTGTTTGGGATTTTTTGTAGACTTTGGTTTGGGTTTTGTTTTTTTCTCCTCTAGTTATGTGATTTGTCTAATAAACCCTAGAAACCCCAAACTTTGCATTACATATTGCACTTGGAGGGTATGGTTGGAAGAGCAAACCAAGTGGCATTTGGCCAGTGTTGTGAGATCAGTTACAGAGAGGGGAACAGAATTTTCTTGCTCTTATCTGAGCATACATGCATATATAAGCAAAACATACATGCATATATACCACAAATAATTACAAAATACTATCCACTCTGGGGGCTATTATTACAGTGCTACTCATGTAATATAAATGTTATTGTAATAAGATTTAATCAAAACAAAAGACAGACCACTACCACAATGTCTTGCTAAACATTTTGTATTAGGAATAATGATTTCTCATAAAGAAATTGGTTACTTCATTTTCCAGTCAGCATAAGTTTTCTGGAGAGAAACTCCTGCTCCCCAACTGCCTGTAACTTAAACAAAAGTATTTTAATTACGTTAAATCTCATTTAAATGCCATACAAGTGTTTCCAGTAATTTCTGTTCCCTAGAATGCCTTGCAATGAAAAATTCGGGAAAGGATGCTCCTCCACTTTGGGTGATCAATTCACCCTCTACAGAATTTGAGCAGCTGTTTAAAATCCATGTGGTTGAGTCCCCACCACCTCCTTTCTGCTCTCCCCAGGGAAGTGTACTCAGACAAACTCAAACAACTTCTTTGTTTGTAAGTGTGACTCGTGGAGGATCATTTTAGCCAGCCTCACCACACCCTGTGATTCCCTCATCAGGGACCACCAAGTGGTGTGCACTGCTGGGTGTGGTGTGGTAGCAGGGTGGAGAAGTGTGAACCCTTCCCAGTGTCTCCAAGCCACCCAACCTTAGCACTGAGCTGCCCACCAATCACCAAAATGATTTTTGTATATGAATCTGAGGCAGATTTAAAATGGGTTGATATTGTCATCCCTAGGGAAGCTCAAGAAAGGAGTGCTTCTGCCTCAATGTGAAAATGATTATTACAAGGCATCCTTTAACTGCACAGTTCTTCCTGTAGTAACGAAAAGTTACATTAATTTAGCAAAATAAAAATTAATCAAAACAACTTGGCAGGTTGTTTAAACGGTTTCTCTTCCAGTGTAGAATTGTTCTACCAGTGACATTTGTATGAAGAAACACTGTCTGAGTTTGAAAGCCTGCAGCCTGCCTTTCAACTGGATGTGTGTTTATACAATAAACCATTTATGCTGGTTGGCATGAGAATCATGGCTCACCATCACTTTGACACGAGTGTACTTCAGGGTAGAGGTGGTATTTTGAAATAGCCATCATTTATAGTTTATAGTGGAAGACAAGGGAGACTCCTGCTACAGAAGTTGGGGGAATAGTTCAGGGCACCTTGGCTGTAAGTCCCAAAGCACAGCCCACAATAAACGTGAGGAAACATAACTTCCTCCTCCTCATGTTACTCCCCACATGGCACAAATAAGGATCATGTGAAAGGTCTTCAAATGGAGAGTCTAGACAGAATAGGAGTTTGGGGTTCAGTTTTGTGATGTCACATATTTCAGAGATGTGTTTCATTTTTCTTCACTGATCTTTCCATGATTAGGACTCTACCTGGAAAAATTATGGGTGTGGTTTTTGGGAGCACATTTTTAATGGTAATCTTATTTGCTAATATTTTTATTGCAGTTTCTCAACACCAAAGTGTTTAATCAAGCAGTCTCTTCCGGATATTTATTACCTACTAAATTGTAACTCATTACCATGTGAACAATCTGTATTTGCAATGAGGAAATTGCAGTTTCTTGAACAGCTGGATAACTGCCTGATAAATGCTCTTATTTTGCAGTTTATGTGACTTCTGGCTTCTGACTCAACACTATCAGTGGTTCTGCATTCCATCTTCTGAGCAGATTCAAATTCTTAAAGTTTGCTGCTTCAAAAGTTCTCTTTGGGTTGTTTGGATATGGTTTAGGTGTTGGTGGTTGTGAATTTGGCTTTGTTTTTCTGAAAGGAAAGCTTCCCAATGATTATCCTGAAGAGACATAATGGAGAATGTTGGAGCGAGGCTTCAGAGATACTCAGTAGGTGCAGAATTGTGTGAATGTGTAGCATTAGCCTGGTTGGCTTTCTCTGGTAATTTCAGAATAGGAGGAATTGTAGCTTTGCTTTGAGTATGTTTTGCAAAATTGTACCTAAGCAGTGGCTTCTGCTTTATTGGTTGGTTTGTTTGTAGTGAAACCACCTGCATGGAGGTGCAGAATGGTTTGATTTGGAAGGGACCTTAAAGCTCATCTCATTCCAAACCCCTGCCATGGCAGGGGCACCTTCCACTAGGCCAGGGTGGTGAGAGCCACATCCAACCTGGCCTTGGACTCTTCCAGGAATGGGGCATCCACCGCTTCTCTGGGAACCTGTGCCAGGGTCTCACCACCCTCACAGTGAAAAGGGTTTTTTCCTGTATTTAATTTAAAATCTACCCTCTTTCAATTGAAATGAAAGGACAGGTGCATATGTTATATGAGAAATATTCCATAAACTGCAAATTACTGAGTTTTTTTCCTTGAAATATGTATGCAGTATTTCTACTTAATTTAAGGCTTTTGTAAGGTTTGAACCTGAACACAATCTCAAAGGGCTTTGCTGTGTTGACAGATGTTTTTGGAAGAGTTAAGTGTTAAGTTTTGAGTCAGTGAGAAAATGAAATAAAGGTGTGGGTGTGAACGCCATAACCACAGATCAACTCTGTCAGTGAACTTCAGTCATCAACCAGTTCAGCAGTGGTAGGCACCTCTGAGCTGGGCTTTCCAGACTTGCCAAATACCTTCCTTTCTTCTTCCTGACAGTAAATAACTGTCTGACTAAATTCTGTGTTGGCCTAAATCAATGTTAAAAACCCTCCTACACCTTCCCCACTCAACTAAACTCTCAAAAAATGTGTTCCAGAAATGGTAAAACTGATGCACTGGCCTGCTCTGCAGTCTATTCACTACCATCATTTTATCTGAAATACTAGGGTTCTTTTTTTTCAAAAGTACCTTACAATTCAGATTCACGATTTTTATAGCTTTAGTGTAGACTTGTAGTCTAAGTGTAATTTTTGTAAAGAGTGGACTCACTGGCTCCACACTTACAAACTTCCTTAGTGGAATCACTGAAACCTTTGTTTCTCCAAGTGTATAACTGGAGCTCTCTAGGGAGCCACAAGTTTATGAGCTGATGTTTGGCTCTGCCTGGGCCTGCCTGCACACACACACTGCAGTGACTATTGATGGGCAGTCACTGTGCAGTCTAAATTAATGTAGAAATGAAATATAAATCACACTAAGTTTGTAAGATCTTTCAGAAGAGACTCCAAGTGTTTGATAAGCAGCTCAGAAGAGATTCAATACAATGACTAAACTGTAATTATGATTGTTTATAAATGCACACAGCATTCTACAGATATTCAGCTCTCTGAGAGCTGTTTGCATTTGTTATTCCATCAGGTAATATTATACTTACAAAGTTCAGTGCCATTCATCAATGAACCTTGGGTCCAATTTTAATTTCTAAAACTGTATTTACACTTTTTTGATGGAGCAAACAAATGGCCATGGAGTCTAATAAATTCTGCTTTCTATGTCATTGAAGTCTTGTAGGTACAATATGAAACTTACTGACATGAAGGTCCTGCCTGTTAGCAATCATAGTCCTCTTAGAACTAATTTTTCTCCTGTTTCTCAAGAGTGCTTAGTCATGCTGAAATGCACTGGACTGATTAATGGAGAAATGACAGAATCCCTTTCTTGGCATACTTTTTGGTGTATTAAACCCAAGTTCATTATTTCAATCTCCAAACCAGTACACTCTTGTCCTGTGTGGAGTTCTGTTCATGCCATGAAGCATGTTACAGGATTAGATTGCTTTGAGAACATGCCCTGAAGGTATTTTGTCTAAATGATTTAAGTGAGGCTGATTATTTAAATGATGTTAACATCTACCTTCATAAACAAACATACACAGATGGTATTTGAAGTCAAGGCTTCTTAGGTTTAAATGGTTACAAAGCAGCTGTGGTGTTCTCATGAGGCTCTTGACCATTTTTTACAATCTGTATGTATTGGTATTTTGATGTGCTTGAAATGTGAGGAGAAACTGCCCAATGTTGTCAGGTTATGCTCAGAGCTTTGTCTTCTGAGCATCACATGAAGACTTGCAGAAGTGACTGTACATTCATGTGACTGAAGCAACTGTTCATAGCTTCAGAAATCCTGAGCTGAGACTTGTATGTAGTCTTCAAATAAAATGCTACATGCAAATATTTCCATATTCTTTTAAAATATGGAAAGTAACATGATGGCTGCAAGAATTGATCTAACCTAACACCAAATATCCAGTGGTGGTGAGCAGTAGATGCTTAGAGAAGAGTCTGAAACAGAAGTAGCCTGTCATGGTGGTTCCCAAAATGTGCCCCAAGAGGCAAGAACTTGTGTCTGAGAATGTTTCTTAGGAGAAGCATATTGTGACAGATACTTCCACTGTGTAAAATACAAAAGTTGTATATATTATGAAGAATTAGCTCCTTTTTCTTTGCTCTGAATCTGCCACCATCTGGTTTAAGCTGATGCACCATTTTTCCCTGTAGTTCAATACAGTGGGAAATTATTCCATACTTGCTTCCTCTGTCAATTGTGGTTTGTAGATCTTTATCACGTCTGCTCTAATCTCTCTCTTTTCTGTATGTTCTGTCTGCCTAACCATTATCTGCATGAAAGCTGTTCTGGGCCTCTTGTCAATACTTTCATTTTCAGTCAGCCTTGTCTTGACATACTGTGATGCAGATGAGGAGGCACAGAATACCCAAACGTTCAAATGTCGCATATTTTTCTAGAATCATTGCACATCTAGGAGTACTGATAACTATTCTAGTGATTTTGCAGGAATTTCAGGGTTGGGAAGCTAGTGGGGTTTTTGTTTTAAGGACAGACCATAAAACAGAGATGTGCACAATAGGCACAGGAAAGCATCTCTGGTTGTACTGCAGCTGCTCCTGAAAAGGACTAGGAGGGGAAGTGTGAGAGCTTATTATATGTTTGGGATATTGGTGAAGTCAAAGGAAAGTGTCCAAATGAGGATTAGATTTGCCGTTTGACTTATCTTCTAAAGTCATCAGTATCTGGTTAACTGCCTGTAGAAAAATAGATGCTTGTAAAGTCACATCCATCACATGATCTCCCTTTAAGATCAGTTAATTTTTTCAATGTCTGTGAAGCTATTCTTGATTGGGCTGCTTCCCTGTGGCTGAAAATATTCTTCCCTCCTCCCCCATCCAGCTTCCTACTCAATTTCCTTTTTCTTGTCTCCCATGTTGTAGTCTCTGTCACACTGATCCTGTGTTGCAAACAGGACCCCTAATGCTTCCTCTCTTTTCAGGCGATTTTCACTACCTTTGTTTTAAGGTAGCAATCAAACAGAATTTGCCTGGCTGCACAGATACTCAAATGCCCTATGAAACACCTTAGGCAGAGGTGTTTTCCCACTTTCTCAGCTCGATACAATGAGAGGTGCGGCAGGGGAGCAATTTGGCTGAACAATAGCAACAAAAGTGGGACTTTAAAAACACATGAAACAAACTCTAGCTTGCCAGACAGGAAAAAAAGCAGCAATATGGGTAGGAGGGAAAAAAAGAAGCATGCTGGGGAGAGAGTAAAAGCAGTGCTCTGTGTTGTGGCACCATGACATCCATGACACGATGCAGATTCCCGCTCCGATCAGCGGGAGCACAGCGCACTGAACGGAGGTGCTGCTGCCGTGTGCAGGTCTGGAGTCCAGTCTGGATTTGGGTCTGTGCCGCCGGGCACCGCTGTCAGTCCTGCCCTCCTGTCGGACACCCGGCTGCCAGAAAAGCCGGACGCTGTCGCAGTCACCCTGCGGGCAGCACACGGTTCATGTGTCCGTGTCCGTGCGCTGTTAATGCTGCGGGAGCGAGCAGGGGGAACGCACAGCGAGGCCAAAGGCGCTCGTTCCGCCCCGCGCTGCGGACCCGAGGGTGTGGGGGCTCGGACCCCGCCCCTCCCGGCCCGTCCCCCCGGGCCGGCCCGGCAGCTGCCGGCGCTGCGCTGCCGCATTAGCGCCGGGCGGCCGCGGGTGCTGCGCTCCGAGCCGCGGGCTCCGAGCGGGGGCAGCGCGGCTGCCGGGCGGCTTCGGGCACGGCCCCGCCCGCTGCGCGCACACAGCCCGCGCTCACCGCCCCCAGCGCCGCTCCTGCAGCCACCATGGTGGCCAAGGATTATCCCTTCTACCTGTCCGCCAAGAGGGCAAATTTCGCCTTGGAAGCGCAGACGGTGGCCAGCCCAGCTAAAGAGACTGAGGTACTGCGGACACGGTTGCAACTTTATTTTTCTTTATTGTGTGACCTGTATTGCGTCGGGGGAAAGTAAGGTGCTCTGAGAACAGGCTGCAGTATATAGATAGATACCTGTTTTGTTTAGGTATCCTTTAGTGCGTTCTCTAGGTATTCATCTTTCTTGTGGAATAAAGCAAGAAAGAGAATGGAGATTTTTGCCATCTGTCACTTTAGGAAAATTAATCTTTAAAATATCTGATTGAGATGTACTTGTTTTACACAAGTAGCTTAACGAGATTTAGTTGTATTTTGTTCCAGGACTAAGCATTACTTATAAATTGTAAAACTTATGTAGGAACTGGAAGGGAATCAGTAAAATGGTGTCTTAAAGCATTAACTTTATATTTACTGTCTTTTCCTCTTCATAATAGACAAAAAATTAATCTGATATACAGTTAACTGAAAATCCTGCCATATCTGCAGATTGATTGCTCTATTTCTTAAAAAAGCATAGAAGCCTTTTAAGTGACATTAAAAATCTTATTCACTGACTCATTCGGCAACGCTTATGAAAAAATTATTTGATACTTTAGGTTAATGTTGATCTGTGTTTAGGAAAAAACCAGTGACATTAAGGATTCTGACTGCTCTGGAGAAAGGAAGAACATTTCTCTGGAAGTTTTTATTACTTAATTATGTAGTTTCTTTATTAATCTTGTTTGCTGAGTAACTTGAAGACAGCTTATTAAGTTGGGTTCATTTAATACATCTCCATCAAAGATTAATTACTTCCCCACTTGAACAGGTCTAAAGTAACATAAGCCCGGTGACCTTATTTATTCATGATGCTCTAGCTAAGAACTAAGATGATGCTGCACTCTTGCTTTTCAGTGTACTACATAGAGAGAATTATTGAGGTTACGGAAGTGGAATTCTTTTCAGCTATGTGTTTTTGAAAAGTAATACCCTGAGTGTGTGTGTATGCATCTATGGAAAACACAAGCTATTAGGGTAGTAAATGTTTTTCTAAAGGATACTCATTATATTAATGATAATATTAAAGAAACATGGTTTTAGCCTTTACTGCTCATCTCATTCCAAACTGAATTAACAGAATTGTCAGATCTGAAGAGTTGGAGTGTTGCTCTATTAGTTAGGAAGAGCAGCTTGATTATAATCAAATTCCAAAGACTCAATGAAAGCGGAGAGCATGAGGAAGTATAGAGTAACAGATGTGATCAATCAAGATTACAACGTGCAAACAGCTTGTGTTTTATACGAATAAGAAAATGTACCCTTATGTTTTCAAGCTGTTTTCCGAGAGTAGGATGGGATTTCAGCCTTCTGAAAAAGAAACTTTTAAACATCCTGTCTTAGGAGGCTAAGACAACCCACGACTCCAAAAACTTGATTAAGAAAGC
The DNA here is from genome assembly GCA_013399455.1 of Anthoscopus minutus. NCBI lineage: Eukaryota > Metazoa > Chordata > Aves > Passeriformes > Paridae > Anthoscopus > Anthoscopus minutus. The sequence goes on along the minus strand of VWYI01016823.1, from coordinate 24,698 downwards.
AGAAATAAAAGCTACATTTTGGGGAAAGCATTATAAGGAGTGGTGTATGCAGCCTGTTTCTTTGAAGTCTGTACGGGGAGGGGGGAAAATCCTTAAGCTCTGACATTAGGCTGTTCTTTGAGCTTTAAATCGGCCCTGTTTACAAGGGGAATTAAAGCTGTTGGGCGCCTTCTACCACAGCTGCATGTTACTGCAGGGGAGCGCTCCCGCGCCCGGGCTGGGCGTTTCTGCCTTTGCAAACCCGAGTTTCATTCTAGTTGTTAACATGTGAAGTTGGTTGATTTTTTTTTAATAACTCAAATTGTGCATAAATGCTGATATGTTTGGATTAGAACAGATTTTCTGCTATATGGATGTTTTGAGGAACAAGTCAGTGGCAGAAAAGAGAACTGAGGTTTTCTCCTTCCGGCTTTCTTAAAGCTACGCCAGCTCCCTAGGCATAAACTCTGTGGAGAGATGCGCAGTCACAAAACAATGACGAATGAAATTTCCAAAATATATGTAAACACTAACATCTGGATTTTGATAAAAAGCTATTGTTCTAGTCCAAGTTTTGTTATCATAGTTCTTTTTAAGGGCACTTAAGGGCAGTAAAACACTACAGTACCTGAGTTAATATGGTAAACACTACAAGGTCTTTACTTGCATCATTACATGCCCCACACAAAAGCCTGTAGTACAATTCTAGGTGTGAACGGTAGGTTTTGGGTTCTTCCCAAATTTTCTGTAATTCAAAAATAGAAACAATTAGTAAAATCTGAAACTTGCTTACTCTAAGTTATAAAAAGCCCCACACTGTTCCCGATGAGAAACACCATTTCCCGTATTTCACTGGTTAAAGCGACGCCCTTATCACACTTTCTAAAGCCAACACACCCAGACTGGGTGGGCAGCAGGTGAGAATGAGCATTCACAGCCACAGACTGAGGATTAAAGTCTGAATGTGAAGTGATGGGAAGGAATTCCCGAATTCCTCAGAGTAAGCATGTCCTGTTCTGCCATATAGGATCCAACACAGTACCTGGATGTAGGCTCTGAAGACAGGGGTGTAGAATTCCTTTGCATCTCCAGTATGTTGTATGTCTGTTTATAGCTGTCACAGTGCAGAATCTGATACCTCGGAGCCAGGGCTGTTTGCAGCAGGTCTTTTGTTGTCTCCTGCCATCCTCCCAGCACCGGCTGAAGGAGCTCTGGGCTGCCTGGTGCTCAGGATGTTGTTTATTCGGGGTGGGGAGTGCAGGATGGGGAATGTGAAGGGGAGCCCACCAGCCTCTAGGCCATGGCACATCATTAACAGAAGAACTAGGCATGGAGCCAGAGGGAGAGGGCCCAAAAGATTATGAGATAAACTCCAAATCTTGAATTTTCTTTGATCTTCCTAAATGTATGTATTTCATTTTAATGAAATATTAGCAAGTTGCAGATTTGACATATTTCAGGTAAGTTCATGTGCAGTGTAGCTGGAAACGTGTCAAACCCCTGCACTTGAAATTACTGATCTGCTCTGCTTAATGGCAGTGTGAAACAAACAGCTTGTCTTTATTTTTCCATTCAGTAAATCACTGTATGAGATCTGGTGGTTAATTGGCAGTCCAGGTTAATATCCAGTCAGTTCCAGAATGGAAATGGTCTTTCTTAGGTTGCTTGTACAAGCAGCTTCTAATGAGAGGAAATGCAGAATTTAATCAACTCTACTTAGTCGTCTGGGTTTTTTGGGTTTCTGTTACTTCTGTTAATTCACCTCAGTGTGAGGTTTTTCTGTTAATTTGCCTTCATTTCCTAACTCCTAATAGATACATTGATTTCTGGATATTGCAGACAAATGCAATATCAGTCAAGACTGCTGTCCTTGTGCTGCTGACCCTTGAGTGGTTCTGTCCTGCCTATGGCAAATGAAATCCCAGGTCCTAAGGGTGGTGACCAAGAAGGGCAGCCCGTGTGCAGCCAGGAGCCAGTGTTTGATTAACACATGGTGGGGTAACATAATGCAAGCTTCACTGTTGTCTTTGGCCAGGAATATTTCACCACTTCCCTACATGGTTCTTCACCATATCCCAGCTATCATTTCAGATTCTCTTCTTTGTAATGCTGTGATTAAAACAAAATGTCTCTGGGTTTTTCTTTGTTTGCTTGCTGGTTTTGAGGAGTCTGAGGGAGGAGGAATAACAAACTTCTTCCTGCTACCATCAGGGAGTGCAAGTGGTGCATGGGACCTAATGGATTTCAAGGAAAATTGTATCACTAATGCACACTCTACTGTATGATCAAGTTGCCTTTGTGTCAATTTACCAAAATTGCTTAATAAATTCTCTTTGAGATGCTAGGAGCTTTAGTAGTGGGATGACTCTCCCAGATTATAGTGTAGACTCATGTGGATGATTTAGCTACCTTTGTACAACTTAGAGTCACCTACTTTGTTTTTATTGACCATACACCTCAGTTCTAGAAGAAGCCACATTCTATAATTTTCCATTCAGAATCTTTCTAAGATACTATGAAGTAAAGGCAAATTCTCTCCTGTTTCAGTATAAAAACCCAGTATTTTTAGTGCCAAAATCAATTGAGAATGTTGTCCTGGTTTTAGACTTGCTTCGCTCTGAAGGTACATAAAGCTTGAGATGCTTGGTTTAATTTATTTTTAGGTTTAAGTGTTTGCTGTGTAAAGGACTGTTGTACCATAGGTTATTTTTTCTATTTTAACCGTTTTTGTTTTGTTTTTTATCCTGCTGAAGGTTAAATACTGATAACATCCTGTGGAACAGAGCTTGAATGTGTGGGGATTTTTTATTAAACTCCAAGTTTTGGGGGCATTTATTAGAGCTGTTTAATCTGAGGCCAATTTAACTAGTAGCAGACTAACAAAAATAATATTGTTAGGCTTCCTGCCATGACAAATGTTGACTTACCCTTATAAAGTTGACTCAAAACTAATAACCTTTAAAGCATGGAAACCTTTAAGGCACATGGAAATATAGCCAGTTACATGAAATCGGAAACAGAGTGGTTCTGTTTGAGTTTACTGGCACTGCTTGTGAATTAGATTTGAAACAAAGGTTACTGTACTGTTTCAGTTTATAGTGTCTTCTATTTATTACACTGTTAACTCTCTTGAGAATAATTTAAGTTAAAACCTTTTTCCCAAATGAATGCTCCCATAGCACAGAATGAATGCTCTGGATGTCTGTTTGTCCTGATCCACATCAAAAAAGGAAAAAAGGTAACCAGCGTGTTTTTATAAAACGTTAAGCAAACCTTGAATCCAGGATTACTGCTGTAGATGTCTCAGAACTTGCTAAAATCTAGTAAGCTGAGATTCTAACAGGCATCAGCAATTTCATCCACTTTGTGTGTGGGTTGAGAGAAGCTCAGTTGGCCTTTGAAGGTTAAAGGTGAACAGGATAAATTCTGCTATTCTAAAATGCTAAGTTTCTGTACCTTCTATTTTCACATAGTACTTATTTTCTGGGCTGGGTAAAAACCTCTCTACATTCCTTTTGTTGAGTTTGGTTTTAAATACAATCAGAAAAATCAACACAATATCCTGGTCACAGTAGTGCAGCAGACATAAGAATAATGGCCCCTCAGGGAAACATTTTCCCTTGTTTGTGGGATTCAGCACCAGTCCTCTGACATGGAGACTGTTGTTGAAGTTGCTGATAAGAGATGGGAGAGTCAAGTGGAAAAACAATCATAGCAGCAGTGAACATAATTTGCACTGCACTGGCAGGAAATCAGTGGCTAAGCCCTTGAGGGGCACAGAGTGGAAGAATTTTCAAGTGAGGTGTTGGAACAAGTGAAGACCTTTTTCAGGACACCTAGACTACTATTGAGCATGTCTTATCCAGGTCATTGGTTCTGATGTTCTTAGGGCAATATGAAGGGAATCTGGCCTCATTCTTTTTGTTTCCTTTTGTTCTGTTTGTTAGGAAATGAAAAGCAGTCTTTTGCTAGAGTAATTTATCCCGGAAGGTGTGATAATTAAGCTGTGGGTGGTCTTGAATGATAATGTATCAAAAACTGATACAGTTAAATGGGTTTAATGCACTCTGATTTGAACTTTGGGAATATTCCATTATTTATATATACTAGTAGAGGACGTTTTTTAAAATTTTGCTAATGAAGAACACCAAAGTATTATCTTCTTCCCCTAAAAAGCCTTCTAGAAGCTTTCATATCTGTATAGTGTGTTCTTGGTTACAATATAACCAATTATCCGGTGCCAGTTTCACTAATGAAGAAGCAGAAATAGCATGAACTTAGCTGTCAGTGCATTGCAGCTAATGGAAATGCCTAATTCTTCTCAGGATCTTCTGCTTTAACACACTTCTCTGGCTGTTTGAATGCTCAGCTTGCCCTGGGAGCAGGTGCTGTGTGCTATGATTCAGGCTTTTAAATGGCAATCTGTGTTTGGGTCTGTGCATCAGACCCAAAATAATGATACAAAAGTTACCTTTTTGTCTGGATGTTGTCATTTTGAAATGACCACGTCACAGTTTAGAAAGCAGGACGTCACTCAGTTCTGCAAGGCAAAAAGACTTAAGGAGCTGGCAGCTGTTAGTCTTCACAGTGTGGTTTCCCAGTAATGCTGGAGCTGCATGCTGTGTTTTCCTGCTGTCCCACAGCAGAAGAGTCATTTTTTGAGAGTTACACATTAAAAGACAGAACTTTCCTTGCATACTCAGTGATCGAAACCATTGGGTTAGAGGTTAATATATAGAACATACTGGAGATAAAATTGTACCTATACATATACCTACATAAAGAGTAGATTAGAACAAAAAAGCTATTTGGTAGCACTGTGTCCTTCATGCCTAATTAGAGGCATGGCATCTTAGAAACTTCTTGTCTGATAGCTTCCCATCTCAAATTGGTGATAATTACTGATTGTGCTATGGTGATTAATCTTTCTTCCTACTAATTCTCCAGAAAAGTATATTAGAAAAATGTACTGAGAAAGACATAGTAGGTGTTTGAAAGGTCTATTGTCTGGTTTTCAGAACCACCTGTGTTTTGGACACGGATTTGCTTCTTTTATCAGTTTGTTCACAGTTTCAAGTTCTTTCTGAAGGTGCATGTATTCACAGAATTTTCAGCTTAAATTTTTTTCTCTCTGGATTCAAATGTTCCCAAAGTCATTTTGAGTTCAAATATACAGCTCCTTCCAAAAGCCATCTGCTCATTGTTCTAGCCTAGTCAGGTATTAATTTGACTTCACTTGACTGTTTAGCCTTTGAAGTTCCTGCACTCATGTTTCCCTCAGCTTTATTTAGCCTTATATCAAATTTAAAGCCCTGTCAGATTAATGTTACTTGTTCACATATACCAGCTCCACATTTTAGAAACCCTGCCAAACTCTAGTCTGGGTCTTTTTTTTTTTAAACTTACTTCCCATATTGCTTTGGCAAGCCTTCATAACTCTGAAAATACAGTCTAACATGCAATAATTTCAAACCTCTGAAATAAGTATTTTGTGTTTTTTAAAAAAATGCCAATTGTAATGGCTTTTAAAAAAGGTCAGGCAGCACATTGCAACTCCTGAATTTTTTTGTCATAACTTGGCTTGGTTCCCACTCTGGACAGGTGATGGTTCTTGCAAATGGATCCAGCCTCTAAATCCTCTTGTTCCCCTCTTGGTTCTCTGAGCTGTGAGAGAGGAGGAACAATGACTTTGGCAGCTCTGAGTCTCAGAGTCACTCAGAGCAGAGCCCTGGAGTCTGTCGTGCATTCCAGGACACTGTGTCCTCACTGGAGCCTCCTTCTGCTGGGCAGACACAGTTCAAGATTCATACCCCAAGGGATTTTATGGTTGTGGGACTTTTGGTTAACTGGAAAATTGGAGAGTTTTCAGACAAATTAGTGAAATAATGTACATATTCACTAATGTGCAAGTGGACATTCTGGTCAGTATCTCTGGGTAAAGCAGAACAGTTCACATGGTCTCCTCTTTCCATTTGTTTTGTTGGCTGTGACCAACAGAGCCCTTGGTGAGAGAAACACCCACCTGTTCAGAACTCACCCTTGACTATGGAATTTTTCCCTGACCATATTATTGCCCTCAGTAGTTTGTTCAGCTTCTCTGCAATGCTGGTTTGGAGAGGTGACACAGCTTGAGAATGAGGGTGCTGATGAAATGGGAGGTGGAGGCAGAAGGGATATAAACAGTACAGAAAAATCCTGTGATCAAATGTGCAGCAGTTTCAGTATTACTGTCTGACAGTTTTACAATTGCTCTGGTAGTTGTATATTTTCATTGCACAGTCAAAGCCTTATTTGTACAAACTCCATTTTTCTACAGTAGAAAGGGTGCTGACGGCTTTTGTTGTGAGACTTCTCTGAATAAGATGACACCTGGAACACTAAGATTTGATGAGTTTTCACTTCCAGCTAGAATCTTAACCTACCACACAGTTTCTAATGAAGGGGGAAATCACGTTGGGAGTATTCAGAAAAGCTTTTCTTATACTTAAGAACTTAGGATTAACAAGATTTTCTTTCAGAACTCATAAAGTCTCAGGCTTCTGAAGTTGTCTGAAGTAATGTTATTTGAGACAATCCTGTAATAATGCTGAATTCTTTCCATAAAATTGAATTCTAAATTTGGACTGCATATTTAACTGTTCTGAAATCTGCTCAGAATTTTCCATGTGAATTCAGAACATGATAGTCTGCATGAAGAATTCACGGTGGGATGCTGACACAGAAAGGCAGGACTGCAGTTATCTGACCTGGCTTTGCCTATTAGGAGAACAACTGGCCTCTAGTGGCTCACAACAAGAGGTTCCAGAAGATCTTAATGTTGTTTAATGATGGCTGAAACTCTGCTTGGAGTTCATCTTTAAAATCAGTTGCTGTTTTCAGTGAGCTTTTGCATTATGAACATTAGTAAAAATTATACTGCCTTAGCACTTTTCTCCTTGAAATGGATGGGGGCAATGAATACCAGAAGGACACAGCATAAATAAGGAGTAATAATTTCTATTAACCCTAATCCTTCTCTCCCTATCTCCTGGAAAGTCCATACAGTGCTCATTTCCAGGTTTTGTTTTTGGGCCGGGGTGCTGGTGCCTGAGTGCCCCGTGTGGATGAGGCAGAGCTGCTGGCACAAGCTGTGCTGCTGGCTCCGTGTCCCTGCGCTGCAGTGCCACACATTGCTGAGTGCTGGCCCTGCCACGGGCACAGCAGCGACCACAGACAGCTCATGCCTGGGCCACCAGCTAGGGAAGAACTGGAATCTCAAAGCTTTTTCCTCTTTTTTTGGGGAGTGGGGGCAGGGATGGGATGCTGCTGCTGGTGATAACTATGGGAGTGGTGCTGCAATGACGTAAAAAATGCTCCTTCTGAAACCTGCCTCAAAGACATGGTTGCTGGAAAGGAAGGGTTATGAATAACAGTGCAGTGATGAAGATAAGGATTTAACTTACTTTATACTGCTACAGTTCTTTAATGCCAGGTGTCATGTGTGATGGAATACATTATTTTTGCTAGAGGGTTAAACACTTTGTTGCTCATCTCAGCTGGCTTTTATGGATTTCCAGGTCTGCCTGCTGAGAAGTAAATTAAATATGTAGCTGCTTCTCACCTTTCGTCTGTTGCTGCACTAATGGAAGAGAATTTTTCTTACCTGTAATACAGATGGCGATCATCGCTGCTTAATTTATTATTATTTGGTATCAAGAAGGATGACAAATCTGTGTTATTTCCAGAAGGATTTATATTTCTGAAGAAAAGGATAACAGGCATGCTTCATTTTCTTAAAGCCTTGTCCAGACAACTGGAGGCATAGCAAACCTACACAAACTTTATAAGCATGGCTGAAAAAGGAAGATGAACTGCTTTAGGATGTCCTTGAAATATGGTGTTGGATGGGGTTTTTAACTTCACTTGGAAGGTTTGGCTCTTTTTCTGTTGCCTTTTGCATGTGCTGTTCAAGATCCGTTTAATGTCAGATGGAGGTTAGGAAGCCAAGGGTAACTGTTCTATTTTTATGTATTTATAATCACTTTTTTATGTGTTACAATTTATGTTATTTTTTAAAATACATATATATCTGCAGGACAATTGGCATATTATTTTGGGTATACATTACTTTGAGTTCTTTTGTGCTATTAATATATATGAAAAGAACAGCATTGAATTGAGTGCATTATAGTAGATTTTGTTTAATTTTCCTTTATATTTTATGCAAAAAATACGTGTATGTAAGCATGTTATTAATGCATTTGCCTGTATATGTGAGTGTTTTCATAAGAACATGCATTCAAAGACAGAGTTAGAGATTTCTGTCTAAACTATATATTCTGGAAGAAAATACATTTAACTGAATAGAGTCACATGTGGACAGTGCCAGAAGCAAAGGCACAAATAGAAATGTTTATATTTGAAAGGATTCCTTTCAAATATTTCCTGATTCAGAGAAGATTATCTTAACATACATTAGCTGCAGAGCACTGCTGAAAATCTGACTGCTAAGAATGAGTTAAAATAATCAAGTTATTTTCTCTTTCTTTACCTTCCTTCCCTTGTTCTTGGCCATGTCAGCTTCTCCATCATTACATTTTTAAGCTGTTTCCAGGACCTGTATGTACCAGCCAAGAGCAGTCTGTCACTGTCAGCATTTGAAATGGCTTTTGTTTGTTTACTGTCCTAATTATAGACCAGGTTTGCAAACACTCTCTCTACAAATGCATTCGTAGGAAAATCAGCAGAACTGTTAGCGATCCATATCTGATTATGCTCACACTCCCCTTTTTTCCCTTTCCCTCCCCTGTGCTGCAGGAGCCCAGTAACAAACGGGTCAAGCCTCTTTCCAGAGTCACATCCCTGGCCAGCCTCATCCCTCCCGTGCGAGCCACTCCTCTGAAACGCTTCAGCCAGACTCTGCAGGTAATGGCAGCAATTCCTGCTGCTCCCACACAGCTGCAGCTCCTTCCAGGCTTCCTGGGAGCAGGGATGCACATGGACATCTGCCACTGCAATGTGCCAAACAGGCTTGGGACACACAAGGTCACTCAGCTTAAATCTCTCAACTCTCACCTTGAAAAAAACCACTTCTCTGTCCAGATAATTAATGTTTTTCACTTACCACTAAGAAAACAGTTGCACCTGTAGCGTGTAAAAATTGTTTATTAAAGGATTACAGTTTCTTTTTAAATTTGATGAAGAGAACATTCTTTAATGCTTTCTCTTAATGTTGGTTTGTTTCTTTGAAAGTGTTATTTTTGATATAGTTGGTCAGGCAGGACTGCTAAATTTCCTCCTGTAGAGTGAACTTTGACCTTTCCTAAACAAGAGTTAGTGAACAATCGGAAATTTCAAAGTCATTTTCCAAAGGTGATGATGAAAATTACTGAAGGGCAAACAAATTTTAAATGCACCTTCTGTGTTACAGATTGGGTGTATAATACTGAATATACTCAGAGACTAATGAAAGTTTAGTTTATAAAGCATTTGTGCCTTCAGACCTAGAGATGGCAAAGTATTGGGGTGCTCATTGCAGTGACAGCAGGGAGCTGCAGGACTGCTCTGGGTCTAGCCCAGAAAGCCACTCTTTCCTCTTTAAAAGAGTTAATGTAAGAAGGCATGTAAAAGATCTAAATAAAATTATTTAACAAGCTTAATTTCTTCGAGAAAAACTGTAAAAGTAACTTGAATGCGTTAGAAATGTTCCTGCATCAAAATTACCTAAATTAGAGCTTTACTGAAGTTAGCTGTTAAGGAGGAAGGAAATAAAACTTCAGAGTCTTTGAGAAATAAAACATCATGGGAAAGAACTCCATTTCTTCTGTGGTTGTAATTACCTAGCAAATGGATATTACAGGGTTGTCTGACATTGGTTTTCCTGTCTTTGGTTCCTGAGATGTTGATTTCTGTACAGGGTTGGAGATCAGCCAAAAGTCTGCATGTCCCCAGCCCGGCTCGGTGCAGGTGTGGTCTGTGTGACTCGGGCAGAGCTCCCTGTATCCCCTGGGCTCTATGAATCTCCTGCAGAGTCTGCTTCCAGGGCAAACTGGCCCAACTCTCGAAGGGCCACATCAGTTCCAGTTGTGAGCAGTGTGGAAAAGGATGTAATTTTTGGCTAAATTCCTGCTGAGCAGGGTGCTTCCCTTTCCACAGCCTTAGGCAGCTGTTGGCCTCATTTAGGTACCTGTGCTATTCAGTGAAAGCCTCTGGGACTGCACAGTGCAGTGTCCAGAACAATATTGTATTTAATAAAGTTGTTTGAGACCAGAACAGCTATTCTGTCATGTATGCAGTAGCAGCTTACCAAAATGAGAGCTATATTAATGTGTTTCAGGGTAAATTTTGTCAAAAATAGGAGGGAAAATAATGCCTTTGTTGCAAGTCCTTTTGCAAGCATTTCTGTTTTGCTCTGTTCATACTGACCATAAGAATATATTTCATTTAGCAGGTCAGACAGGGATGTTATCTATACCATCCCCTCTAACTGAAGGAGCTGTGATTAGAAATCAACTTCTATGTTCTCCAGATTCTCTTGGTGTTGTCCCAGCTGTAAACTGACTTAGCTGATTTTCTCAGTACTTATAGAGCAGGGGCAAAAAAGATTGACCTTGTGCTCACTTGTCCCACTTGGAATTGCTTAGAAACATTCTGGGAAGTACATATAGCTGTCACTTGGTTGTGTTTTATGTATAGCTGTATTATGTATAGCTGTCACTGTGCCTTGAGAACAGTTTAAGTTTCTTTTCATCATGTGATCTCCTGTAACAAAGAAAAAAAAAGTTGATTTTTCTTACTGGGTGAACTTTTATTTACCTTCATTGTTATTTCAATCAGAACTCATGTTTCTTCTTGCATTGCTGCTAGACACAATTCTCTGTCTGTAAAAGGAAGAAAACTACTGTCATCACAACATACAGAACAAATTTTTTCCCTGGGAAGAAAACAAAGTCAGCAGTACATCCATCTAAAAAGACCACTCCAACAGCATCAGTAAAAGGAATTAGAAAGTTCTGAGATTACTTTATGGCATTTCAAACAAGCTTTCTTAAATATTCTTCTAAATGGAAGATACATGTAAGAGGAAAAAGAAGTGTATTGTGTATAATTTTCCTTACCTCTATACATGTGACTTCCACTTTACATTAATGGACTTTCAGCATGCAGCATGAAGAGAAACAGTTCTGTCTGGAATTTGTGTAGGCTTTTTTTAAGATATGTTCTTAGCAACTTTTCATGTTTTGCATATTTTATGGATTATAGAAGTATTTGATTTTTTTGTATATACTTCACTTTATTCCAGTTTTCCACTAATTTCCAATACTTTTTAAATTGAAGTCTGTCAGGTTTTCTTTCTAGGCCTTTTTGCTTGTTTGTTTCTTTTTGTTCTTGACTATTTATAGTCATTCTGCTCCTGTCGTGTAGGGCAGTGTATACCTGCTGACTAATAAAATGCTGTTAGCTTCATCTCTGCCAGCTACACTGTCTGTGTAGCTGCAGGATACCTAATGCCAAGCAGGTATTCTTACTTATTAATCCACCTGGGAAGCCAGTTTATGCCATAGCTGTATTTTCAGTCTCCATCAAGCTAGACTAATGATGATCTGACTGGTCTTATTCACAGCTGCACTGTTTAGCTTAAAGCAGAAAATAGGAGCAGAAAAAGAACTTCAGCTGATTCTGAAGAAAGAAATTGAAGTCTGGCTGGCTTCCTTTGCAACTTCAGGTTTCATCAGTGTGCCTTGAATTTAAGTAGGGAGTTCAAATTACTTTCTATCTATCTTAGGACACCAAAAATTTCTAAAAATCAATTAAATATATACTTATTGTGTCTAGGTAGCAAGGATGCTAAGCAAATAAGCAAGCAGGATTTGGGGGAGTTTGCTTTCATTTTGAGTCTTTTAGCCTCTTCTGCTCAATGAGGATAGTTTAGGACTGTGGAGAATTGTATGGAGTGTTCTCCTGCAGCAGAGAGGAACATCCTGTCAGTGCCATGTGAAAGGTCACTTTTCCCAAAATACTGCCTAATTTGAGTTTTCTCCATGATTCCTCATTATAACAAGTGTAAATTAAGCATGTCATTTCACATGTGGTTTTTTATCTTTATAACTCTTGAAGGAAGACTAGAACCTGACTTGAAAAGTTTTGGATGGGGATTTGGTGTCTGTGTTTTTTGTTAAGGTCTTTGTCAATTCCAAGTACAACTCAGAATGGCTTCTGTTAAAAGACAGGTTTTTTATTTATATCATGTCTTCAGATATGGTAAAAACATATTTATAGGCTCTGTTTACATTTCATAGGCTCTTATCTTCAGAAGAATTTCAAAATTGTCCTTTGTATACACTGCCTTCAACCTGGAAATTGAGAGAATTTATTTTGTTTTAAATATTCTTACCCAAGGCAATTGGAAGATGATTTTGTTATGCAAGGCAGGTTTTAAATAACAATAAAAATGTAGAGTATTTCAACTACGCAAAATAGTTTAAGCATTTCAGAGGTATGACCTCAAATTTTAATGAAGCAAAAAAGAAACCTTTTCAAAATAGAATAGTAAGAGCATAGGTATCCATCCTTAGCCTGAAATCCTTGTAAGAGTGTACAGGCAATTAGAACTCTCAAGTCTCTCCTAAAACTGAAGTTGACTTTATTAAAGTTTAGGGCCTGACCACATGGTAGATACAGAGATCCTGGTACGCTCTGGTACAGTGTCTAATATTTGCATTAATTCTAAATTTTTGATGAAGCAGATGTGAAATGTGTGAGTAATTCCTGCCTGTTCGTTGAACTGAAACTGTATTTGGTCAGTTCTGTTAGTTTAGTGTGCTGCACCATTCTGCATTATCCCTTTAGTACACTCTTTGTGCTTGTTGTATGGGAATGCTTTGCAGAAGTTTTGGACAAGTTGAGGACAGGACATGGAGAGAGTTCGCAGCAATGGAATGGAGGCCCTGCCCTTCCATGAGGATATATTAAAATAATTTCTCCTACATTCCTGGTACTAAATGTTGCTATGAAGTTCAAAGTAAAAACTAGTCAGAGAACATTTGTTCAGAGTACTGAGCTATGTGTATGAATTCCTTAGAAAATGAGAAAAGTGAGGGTTTAACATGAAACTGTTGTAACATGCACTCAATTGTCTCTTCCCAGCGGTCCATCAGTTTCCGCAGCGAGAGTCGCCCCGACCTGTTCAGCCCGCGGCCGTGGTCTCGAAATGTGCCCCCTGCAAACACAAAGAGGAGAGACAGCAAACTGTGGAGTGAGACCTTTGATATTTGTGTCAATCACATGCTTACATCCAAGGAAATCAAGAGACAAGAGGTATAGATGTAGATATTTTTTAACCATAAATTCCATGTTCAAAAATAGTCCTTAAAGCGTAGAGTTGGGAATGTTCATAAGCATTGGGGTAGCATGAAGAAGTCCTGCAATTAAAATGTGTCACCACCTCCATTAGAAGCAGAATTCCATCTCTAGTTTTTATGACTCAAGCTATGTTAGATTAATTTATTCTTTGTAAAAAGCAGCTCATGGTATTTCCTTAACAAACCCAAAGTTACTGAGATATATTGTCTTATGATTGGCTGCATGTGTGTACGTGTTCTGTCTGACACTTTCTGTATCATGGCTGATATTCTGGTGTTTCATTTTGTTGTTCTAGTAATGTAAGGTGAGCATGCTGTGCCAGGAACAGGTATTCATCAGATGATACAGACACACAAAAATGCACCATCATTTCCCTTTTGCAAAAGACTGTTTTTGAGAAAGTTTCCAGTGCTAGAAGGATGACACAGTGATCAAAAGATGTGTCTTCCAAAGCAAAAATGAAGCATGCTGGTGGTTTTAACGTGTCAGACAAGACAAAGTCTTGACAAAATAGTTCATGTTATAGTCAACATGGAGCTCCTTCAGAATCAAGGTATTTTATTTTCTAAAGAAATTTCTAGCAGTATCAACAAAGCTTGTAACAATCTCCCTGAGAATGTTTCAGAGACTGAGTCATAAATCAAACAACAGTAGTGTCAAGTATTTCTTGTGCAAATTTTAACATTGTACAGGAATTCATAGGAAATAAATCTGTAATTGGGAAGTTCCAAGGCAGCTTACTGAAAAATGAACTGTAGAAGCTGTTTGCACAGCATAAAGCAGTCACTGCTGTCTGGGGACAGGAGCCAGAATCCTTGGTACAACCCAAATCAGTGAGCTTAGCACATTTAGCAGGAGGGTTCTGCTGTGTGTTTGTTCCCATCCTGTGTGCTTTGCTGGGACAGCTGACCTGCTGCCTGTGAGCTGCACTACAGCAAAGCTGGCAGGAGTGGGTGTTCCTGAGCCCCAGGAACCTGCTCCAGCTGGGCATGGGCTTCCATGATTCATACTGGTTGAAAGCCTTGACTGTAAAGCAAGGAATTCTAGCCCAAAATCTCTTTACCCCAGTTTAAGGAGGAAATCAGGCAACAAGTTAATAACAATGAGGGTTTGATAAACCAGTGAATTAGGGCGGTGTTATTTTTAATCTGCCTGCTTTAAAGTTTCAAATATGCTTTAAGAGGAATAACTAACATCAGCCAACAGTTAACTAGCGCTCAGCCTTTGTAATAAAAAAAATGAACTGGTATCAAATTAAAGTTTATTACCAAAGAAATGGTTTAAGTAAGATCTGTTTCCTGCTTGGTAGAATCCTATTTAACTTCTGCCACTACATGTGTTAAAATGGAACACAACAAACTCCTATGTTGTATAAGTTGCATAAGTGTTATATTTGTTGTATAAGTGGTTAAGGTACAATCAAGTCAAAACACCACAATGAAAGTAGTTTCCTACATCTGGGAACACATCCCTTTGGAAAAAAAAATCCTTTGTCTATTTGAGATAAGCTTTTAATGAATATTCTGAATGAATAACTTTTTAAAAAAACAAGGCACTTGATTCTGTAGTTATGGAATAGAGCCTGACTTTATTTCTGTAGATTTAGTAGAGAAATGCTGTTACATGGTGTTAAGACAGCTGTTCCAAATATAACCTCAATCTAGGAAGTGGAGCATAGATTAAATAAAGATTTTTCTAATATTTGTGTCTGTTTTTACAGGCTATCTTTGAACTTTCCCAGGGAGAGGAAGACTTGATAGAAGATCTGAAGTTGGCAAAAAAGGTATGTTTAAAAACAAAACCAAAACCGAACCACAACAGTGTTACTAATTGGTTCATAACACATTTAAAACTTTGTTTCTTATAACTGCTAAGACAGTAAAGAGGAAAAAAACCTAAAGCATATTTCAGACTTCCCCTTCTGAAACACTTAAGTGTGCTGCCTGTTTGTTTTTTTTTAATATGAAATGATAGTTTAATATATGGTTATGAAACTTACTTACAGGGATCACTAAATTCTATAATGAATTTTGCAACCAGCAAACCACAAATGTTTGTTTTTCTTTTCAGGCTTATCATGATCCAATGCTCAAGCTTTCCATAATGACAGAGCAAGAGTTGAACCAAATTTTTGGAACATTGGACTCTCTAATTCCTCTGCATGAAGGTAAAACTCAAACACTCTTTGCATAAATATAGCACATAGATTTAAAGTCAGGTTTATTAAAGTGAGATTTCTCTTCTTTTTTTCTATTCATTCTCAGATCTTCTTAGGCGACTTCAAGAAGTCAGGAAACCTGATGGATCAACAGATCATGTTGGCCACATCCTTGTGGATTGGGTAAGGCAGAGTTTATCACCAAGTTTGGGACTTTGGTTTGGAGCTGTAATGTTTTTCTCAGACAATTTCTTTTCTAAAACATGTCAAAAGATATTGTCAAAATACTTGTAAAAGGTAAGGCAACTATTTAGAGACACTATAGAATAATTCCTCTTTTCAGGGATTTTCCATGAAAAGATTTAGACTAGGATATTTTTTTTAAATCTTTTGTTATTCAGGAATTGAGCACTATTTAATATACTTTAAATAAAAATCAAGAGTCAGACTAGAGTTTTTCTTAGGTAGGTCCTTTAAGAATTTGTTTGTGTTCCTGTTCTGCTTTCCTTGGAAAGTCGGGGATACAAGAGATATGTTGCTGCCTCATAAAAGATAAAGCAGATAGGTTCACGTTCACTAGCATCCAACAGCATAAACACTGAAAATAGCTTTTGTTACTTTTGTTGTTAAAATTGTTCATTGTAATCACAAAGAGTTATTTTTGGTTTTAGATATGTGAGAAGTATGCTTTTAAGTAAATGTAAGTAATGAAATTTAGCAGGGAAAAGAAGACTTGAAATTTTAAGGAATTAAGTAATGATATTTAGCAGCTCTATGTGAAGGTGTGGTCTATGGTCAACAAGGGAAGCGTTCTATAATGTGTATAATGCAAATAGTTAATGATAAATGATTTGTAAATGTCAAATAATCTCAGTCTTCTTTGTGTAAAGTAATTTAAAATACATTTTCTGATGTGTGTTGAACATATGTGAACTTCTCTTGGTTCAAATATATTCAAGTCTAATTTCCTTTTTTGAAAGGTTTTGCATATTTGGGTGGTAACACAGCAGGTTTTGTAAATGTATATATTGCTCTAATCAACAGACAAGTTGGGGTTTTTTCAGATTTTTATATATACAGTTTTGTCATCTTAGTTTGGTTAAGGTTCCTGAGGGCAATATAGAAGTTGGATTGTAGAAATTTGCTGATCTGAAAAAGGCCAGGTTTGGGAATACTCATTCCTAGGCTTTTACTCCTATTCATAATTAAGGCCAAGCTTCTGTGTTCGAGTGTTCTCTGCTCTAAATAGTGCCCAGTCTTCAGTAATTTATATTTTTAATGCTTTGCAATAGTAATGGAGATCTGTTGGATCTGAGTGATGAGCAGATGCTTCTAAATTACTTAAATGTTGAACAAGGTGGTCTGAGGACCCTTGTAAAGGTTGTATTTGTTGGAAACATCCCATCAATAAAGTGTGGATAAATCTCCAGCTAAAAGAGTCTCAGCATGAATTCTAATGTTCTAAATCCTGAACCTTTCAGTGCAGGAAACTGTGCTTTACTTCAGCTACAGAATAATTTATTCTTTCCTCAGCTTCCATGTCTGAACTCCTATGACAGCTACTGCAGCAACCAGGTAGCAGCCAAAGCTTTATTGGATCACAAGAAACAAGATCACAGAGTGCAAGATTTCCTGCAGCGCTGCTTGGAGTCTCCTTTTAGCCGCAAGCTGGACCTTTGGAATTTCCTTGACATTCCCAGAAGCCGTTTGGTTAAATACCCACTACTGCTCAGAGAAATTTTAAGACACACACCAAATGATCATCCAGATCAACAGCATCTGGAAGAAGCTGTGAGTTACTGTTGGGTTTGGGGTTTTTTTAGGAGATTATAGCAGTTTTAGTTTGTTAGTAAATTAAGGGACGCTACATAAAATATAATAAAGCAAATATTTGTATGAACAGCTGAATATTGGACTGTGTAATTAAAATTCATGTGTTTTCATTGTGTTTCTGCAGATAAATATAATTCAGGGCATTGTGGCTGAAATCAACATAAAGACTGGTGAATCTGAATGCCAGTATTACAAAGAGAGACTTATTTACCTTGAAGAAGGCCAAAGGGATTCATTGATTGATAATTCACGTGCTGTGTGTTGTCATGGGGAGCTGAAGAACAACAGGGGAGTGGTAAGGGATTAATATTTTGTCATAAATAGCTTTAAAAGATATCTTCATTTTGCATGACAGCTAAAAAAGCTGTAAGCACACATAGAGAAACATCACTCTCCAATATATAGGAAGTTGACAAGTATTAATTATACGTAACTAATTTTTGTTTGTAGTTAAGTATCTGTATAGGGAGATAATAAGATGATGTGTATCTCTGTCTCTTATGGAGCCTAATAATACCCTGGATAAATTGTAAATATGATCAATTTCAATACTTGCAGGAAAAAAAAAACCCAAATTCCTTGTATCAGAGATGTGATATTAATGCCTATAAAGAACACACAAAATGTACCAACAAATTTTAAATTTGTCAAAGGCTGTGGTTATTCAAAATGCTTTACTTGATTCTTTGCTGAGATCGAGGTAAATTTATTCATCTGAGAAATTTGGTACTTTGAATTCCGGTCTCTGGGACACTGAACTATTGCTAAGTTTCACAGTCTGAGCTTTCAGCAAAAACCAAAAAAACCCCAAAAAACAGAAACAAAACAAAAGTAGAAGAGAACCAAGTCTTTCCTAGACTTTTCACCCTCAATGTTAAATAGAACTTTTGAATAGACAAACAATGAGAAAAGATCTTTTTTTTCATTACTGACACTAATGGAAGTAGATAAAATTTAGGGAAAATTTATTTTACAAAGCAACAGTGCATTTTTTTTCAGCTCTGGAACTGCTTCTATATGGTGCATGTTTATGCATACAGTGGGAAAGTGCTGTTTCACCACACAGCTGAAAGGAAAAGACAAAACAGGTGCTGTTCCTTCACCAAGGTTCACCTGGTGAAGGTCAGTTCAGGTAGTTCAATACCAAATTAGCAGGAAGAAACTGGTGATTTTTATCTTTCTGGTGAACTTGATTTGTTTCATTTGGTTCAATGATGTTTCAAGAAAGGAATAATGCTGTATTATCTATTAATCTTTTAACAGAAACTGCATGTCTTCCTCTTTGAAGAGGTGCTGGTGATCACTCGGGCTGTGACCCACAATGAGCAGCTCTGCTACCAGCTGTACCGGCAGCCCATTCCCGTCAGGGAGCTGGTGCTGGAGGACCTGCAGGACGGAGAGGTGCGCCTGGGCGGATCCATACGCGGAGCATTCAGCAACAATGAGAGAAGTATGCAGACAGCTTTTTGTATTTGCTCATGTAGGGTCATCATCACCTTAAGATACCTGCCAATGCAACATCAGAATGTTCTCTCTTAAAATTGCCATTATCTCCACCCAACATATTGAAATTTGTTTCAGACTGGTTTATTATGTTCTAAGTTGTTTATTTTTGGTTGTTTCTCAAAGCTCGCTATATTAATAATAGAATTTTTCCACACACCTCTTCGCGTACTGAATTGAGAAGGGGAGAATATAGAGACTGTAGTGGCAAAACTGCAAAGTTATAAGCAAGTGTATTTCGAAACCCTGAGCTTCAGCTGTTTTGCCTTTCCTTATACTGGAGACTCTGATTGCTATTCCATAACTCTTTAAGCTGGCAGATACTGTAGCACTCAGGGTCAAGAATGCAGCTATTCATGTTTGTGTCTTTCCCATTAAGTATTTTATGAAGATGCTTTTTCTATTACAAGGGTCCTTCAAATCTCCTCTGGTCAAAACTTCAAGGAGTTTTTTGTATGTATCCACTGTATTAGTGAAGTGAATGGAAGAGATGAGGCAGTCTTTAGCTGGCACAAAGATGCTGCGTTCAGTGACAGCTCTGGAAATCCACTTTGCACAGAAGTAGGAGGACAGGCTTTAAAGTGTGGGAGAGGCCTTAATCTTGCTGATTCAATTTAAGCTTTATGGATAGCTCATGCATGCAGAACCAAAATTATTTAATCCAGCAATATGAAGTTACTAGAAGTGCTTGTGGTGTTCTGTGGTCTTCTCCCAGGAACAAGGAGATACCCAGATACTCTTTGGTCTGACGTGGTTGTGTCTGACCTTAAGGCAAAGACTGCAGATTCTGTTACTTAAATATACTCTTTGATTATAAAATCCATAGAGCCTAAGCATTCAGGGGTTTTATATGTATTGTTTCTTTCAGTTAAAAACTTCTTTCGAGTCAGCTTCAAAAACGGATCCCAAAGCCAGACTCATTCTCTCCAAGCCAATGACTCCTTCAACAAGCAGCAGTGGCTAAACTGCATCCGCCAGGCCAAGGAAAAGGCTGCATGTGCAGGCAAGGCTGCTGGGCTGGAAGCACATTTCCTTGTGTCACCCAGTGGGTGCAGAGTGCCCCGGGGAGAGGCTGCCCTGGAGCAGATGGAGCAGTCAGACTGTGAGTCAGACTGTAGCATGGACACCAGTGAGCTCAGCGCCGACTGCGAGCGCATGGAGCAGACAAACTCTTGTGAGAGAGAAAAGCAAATAGAAACCAATGTTTGACAAAAACTTACAGCTCCTGGAAGAAAATCTGTCTCTTACCTGTACAGTATTTGCATTCCATACATGGAACCATTTGGAGAAGCACTTTTAGAATATTTTTTGTGACAATGTCAATGCAGTTCTTGTATTTGTACCTGTGAGTGTCGTACTGTAACTGCCCATCTGTATAAGCTGGAATCTCTTGCAACTCATGTCCTGTGATTATATTCCATAAACACCCAAGGTGGATGAAAGAGGTACTTGACCAGTTATTCTCAATGTCCTGCTGTAAACAGAATCTCTAAACTACTGTTTATATTTGCATTACATAAATAACCTTTTCCTTATTTTTAATTACTTTATTTGCCCTTTTAAGGGGGATCTGAAGATGTGGACTTAATACAGAATTTCAGGACGGGTATCAAGATAATAAGTTTTCTTAAAGGCATTGAAAGAAAAATTAGTTTATTGGAACAGAAAAGAAAACTATCTTGTAATAACCTATCCAAACTCCTGTGGTATTAAATCAACAAGAACTATGAACAGCAGGCCTTGGAACCAGGGACTCTATGGATTTGTTTTTCAAAATGAAGCACTGTCCTAAGATCCAGCAGCCACACTTAGTAAAATCTGGACATTTCAAATGGTCAGCATAGTAAGATGGTTTGTTTTTCAAAGCATGTAATGCTAAAAATAAACGGAAAAAAACACAACCAAACCTTTACAGCCAGCACTGAATTAAATGAAATTCTGAGAATACTGGATATTTGTAAATAAACTGGTAACTTGCTTTCAGTGCCATATATATATATATATATACACACACACGCATATATATATATGTATATATATATGTATTCCCAAACAGTAAGAATGGAAAGGAGCTTTTGCTTGTGAATAGGCCCTCTTCAGCATTTTGCACTCCACTGACCTCCACTGTTGGTTTTAAGCACCACTAATGTTAAAACATTTAATTATCTGTAAACGTCTGTTTACAATTACATGTAGTTGGTTTTTAAAACTAAGTGATGATTTTATATAAATGGTGCTCTACAAATACCCTGCGGGATTATGTAGAGAGAGTTTAAACAAAAAGGGAATTGTTTGTCCTTTAGGATGTATTACATCCTTTTTACTTTCCTCAAGTTTTGTTTTAAGAGTTTTTGTTGCATTTAATTTCATACTGTAATTGGAAATGTTACTGTGTTTTGTGGTGGCTGATTTAACCTACTCATTATGATGAGCAGCAGATGAGTCACTTAAATGCAGTCTAAAACACATAGTTGGACATCCTGTTATTTTTCAGGAATCCCTGGGCAATATTTTCTTACTATAAGAAATAATGCCAGTGGTATATGGTAAGCTATGAAAATGATATATTACAAATTTTAAAAGATTCTTGGTATTACACAAGATAACCTGTGCAAAGTATTTGTAACAACAAAAGTAGAAAAACTGCTAAGTTATTGCCAAAAATATTTTTTCTTGTGTTTTACAAGTTTACATAAAATTTACTAAATATCTTACATATATATGTGCTGATGTGCATTACAGAAATCAGTGTGACAGGATGATAAACAATATAAAACAAGGTATTTTTATTTTTTAAAAAAAGGCATTTTTACCCTATAGAACATATTTCTGTATTTATAGTTTAAAAAAAATCCATTTTCTTTTCTGTTTTAAGTTTGTAATTTATTTCAACTGCTTTATTTTTAGAGCTGAATGAGTATACTAGTGAAGAAGAAAGGAAAAATCTGCAAAAGAAAAGGCATAGGGAAGTTGTTCAGCAAAAATGTTGAAAAAGAGCAAAAAGCATGTAAAATGTTAAGACAGAAAAAAGAATGAATGTTTGTATTGACTTTTTTTTTAATAATGGCCTTGAAGTTTTCTGGAAGCATTTCAAATAAATTACATTAAACCATTTTGATTTTTATTTGGTTTGGCTGGTTGTGCAAGAAGACTACTAAAAGATTTCAGTGGTACAGTGCAGTGAGGCTTTAACATTAGTGACCAAAGCTTGTATTTTGTTTCTTATAAAGTGTTATATATTTGCATCTAATTTGCTAAATGCACAGTAGTAACAGAAATAAGTCACTGCACTCAATTCACCACAATCCCCAAAGTTCTGTATGACATAATTAATTTAGTAAGTAGGTGGAACAAATAGTTACTGTCCTGTCATCAGTTTCTCATAATTCCTTGTGAGTCAAAATTGAAATGTTTAATTTTGGGGTATGCAGAATCTACCAACCAGCCAGGAAATCTCAGAAGATTAATTTATATTTGTTTGCTGTAATTTAGCCACCCACTCACTGTTCAGCATTCTGGAGTGCAAGTGTTTTGGTTGTGCTTTGTAGTCAACATGCACTTAGCCACTGATTGATCTAATAAATCCTAATGATGTTGGGTTTTTCTCTTCAAATCATCCTAAGGATTAAGATTTCCAGTTTAAGAATACTGATACCCTGCTGGATTTGGTAAGATTGTTTTAGTTCTAGCACTTTTAAAATGCCACTGCTTTTGAAAGGATTACTTTTGATTGTGGCAGGAGGGTGGTGGTGGAGGGGTGGGGTGGGCTCAAACAATAAATTGTACCAAAAGGGATGGGTAAAATGTAAAATTATGAGTGTGAAGTAAAGAGGAAGAATCATATACATAAATATGTTCAAGTGATTGTCTCTGTTAGTAATTCTGGTGTCCAGAGGGGAGTCTGAGAGGCTGCAGCAGTGAAGAGGCAAGAGGCAGTGAAAAGCCTGAGGTGCCAAGCGCTTCCAGGATGACCATGAGGAGGTGACAGAATGAGGAGAGGGATGCAGACACTCATCTAAATCAGAGGCACGAGCACTCTGGATCTCACACTCGAGGAAAAGGCTGAGTGAGGAGGTGTCCTGCTCTCAAGAGGAGGATGTCAGTGGTCTGATGGGACAGATCCATCCCTTTGTGGCAAATCTTAGCAACCTGTTTGCTCTTCTGCTCCTGATGAGGAGAGTCAGTGTAGCTGTAGCTTATCAAAGGCCTGATGGACCAGAAGCAATAAAGGTAAAAGCAGAAATTGTCTTAACTGAGAAAAAAGGTGAGCAAAAAGAATAGCCTTGGGACCCTCTGAACTGTGTGGATCCTCTGAGACTATGACACAAAATTGAACTGTCTGTGGCCTTTGTTTTCCTAGATTTGCTCTGCAGCACTGAATGGACAAAGCAAGGATAATGTCTGGGAACACGGAGGTCTGTAATGAGACACCAGGAACAGTAAGTTTGAGATGAAGCTCAGTACCAAGAATCAGTTGCTTGAATCTAGGTAAGGATAGGGCCAAAATTGCAGGGTAGGAAAGGTATTTCTCCTATTTAGCATGACTCACCTGAACCAGGCTTGTGACAGGTCGCTGGAAGTTTCACATAATTTCTAGAATTTGAAAGCTGTATCAGAACTTTCAGATGGCAGTTTAATGGGTTGCACTTTTGGATAAAAAAACTATGTTTTATGGTGACACTGCCTGGCACTTAGACAGATCTTGATTCCCAGAATCTAACAGAGTCTGAAACCAAGTTACACATGTATGGAAGATTATTTGTTTCCTTTTAAAAGGGGGTTTCAGATCCAGAATGGGCAGCTCTTCCATATTTAATGACTATTTATGAATATTAATATTAAAATGCTGTAATGTGTTCTACAGGTTGGTGCTGCCATCTCTTGGAAATAATGGTGTAGTTGCACAGCTGATGTGATTACACAACATTTTAAATACTTTAAGATATTACATGTGTTAATTATAAAATGAAAGTATTTAAAAAATACAAGTAGGTATTTTCAGTCTCTTACCTGAGGACTGCATATTTTTTAGAAAAAAAAAGTGCTACTTGAATTTTTGCTACTAATTTCTTGTTTTACACAGCCAGGTAAAGATTACTGCTCCATTTTATCTCACCTTTTAATATCATAGGCATATTTTCTCCATGGCTGATAAATGATACTAAATCTCTTTCCAAGTGTGTAAATATGGTTTTGTTTCTGAGTTTGCTAAAGGTTCTTCTCTTTGCATGGTCTAGGAAGAAAGATTAATTACACAGTTCTTCTATCCTTGATTTCCTGGCACATGAATATTTAGTTGGCACAAAATTAACTCTTAAACTTTTGAAGAAATTAGATGTGTTTTGCATCATTAGAGTAACAAGAGAAAATAAAATAGTAATTTGGTTATTTAAATTGTAACAATATACTTAGATTGATTAAGTTTAAATTTCTAATTTAGTTTTCAAATTTTTAAATTTGCATTCATAAAAGCATACTGAAGTAATATCAGGAGGAAGCACCCAAGCTGGCTCCTTGAGCATGCAACCCTCTCTTGTGTCTTACTTTGTGGCTCTTAATCTCATCTAAATCTGTATTACCGATGTGTTAAAATCATCTGATTCCAGAATCAAAGGGAACTGCAGCTGCATTGTACTGGGGTGGAAAGCCACTTGATGCAAGTCTGGAAATCATGGTCGAATGCTTGGCAAGTTCCAAAACCCACAGAAACCAGAAACTAGTGCAAAAACAAGGTGACAGATTTTATAACCCTTTTTTTCACTTCAGTGTATTCAAGTAACCTCTTCCTACGGTGCTTTTGCTGAACTGTCGTCTTGTGAACTGGGATTCTTTGTACATGTTTGACATCTATGGGGATTGTTATAAATGAGATAGCTGAATTATA
>VWYI01016821.1:0-29878 GCA_013399455.1 Anthoscopus minutus | reverse complement strand
CTTGGTAGAAGAAATTAAGGTATATTTTGCCTGGAATAAGAACAGACAAGGTGATATACAGAATATTATTTGGCTGGAACCTTAGAGTTTCCAGGTGGAAACCCAATCTCTCATCCACTGAAAACCATGGAAAGACTTCCAGACACAAAACTAGGTGAGATGCAGACTGAATCCTTAACCAACACAAATAGGGAATGAGTTGGTAGATAGTATTGGTTGGCAACAAGGATTTTCTGGAAAAGTTCCCTAAAAGAAGGAATTCTTGTTGTAGGAAAGTATTTTTCTTCACCATTATAATTTTATTTTTATTTAATTTGCCATTGGATTAACTTTAAAAGCACTACATCTCTATGCAAACAGAATATAAACCATGAAACATTTGTTCCTGTAGCTAGCTGCTCATTTCTAGATGAAAGCTTCAAAACTGTTTTCCTCACCACCCTTCTCTTTTTTAAAATTAGTAACTTTAAAGACTTGCACTGTTTGTAGTAAAGCACTATTTCAAAGAGTACTTGCCCGAATAAANCACTGTTTGTAGTAAAGCACTATTTCAAAGAGTACTTGCCCGAATAAATATGAATTTCTCATAAGTTTTGCAGATTGGGTACAATTTAGTAGTGTTTGAGTCTTTGCTGTTTTCTCCAGAGAGACAGCAAATCCAGAAGCTGCCACTTTGACAAGTCTTGGCCAAGCAGGAAAACTTAAAAAAATATTTGACTAAACTGACCACATGAAATTAATACATTAATAATTTGGAAGAGAATAACTTACACATACACAACGTAGACATTGTTGCAACATGATCTGTTTGGGCAGAAATACATACAAGGTTGTTAAACCTACATTAAAAGAAGCTATTGGCCCAGGACTCTCCATCAGCACAGCTGTACTAAATAGCTGTCTGGAGCTGTGGACACACATCCAGTGCCCAAAATATGTGTACTATACCCATAGCAGAAACTCTCTGGCACCAGAAGGGAAGCACCCTCCAAATTGCCATCTCACCACCTCTGACCTGTAGATTTTCATCCTCACTTGACAGTAACACAGCTCCATCCACGTTTCGGAGAAGCCACCCCTTGCAGGCCACCCTCCTTCCACACTGCTACAAGCACTCATGCATGCACTTGCTTTGAACACAAGAAGCCTGGCCACTGCTGAGTCAGAGGAAAAAAATACCAGACCAAACACTGTTGCTGCCTAGCACACCAAGCCACACCTTCAACAGCATTAGGAGAGGCCATCCCAGCAGTTTCAACACCCTATTTCCATATTTAGCAAGGCAGGAAGAAGAGGGAAACCTGGCTCTGCATAAGACGGGGATGTTCTGCTGTGCAGGCAACACTTGATTCTTTAGCTTTCAGATTTCAACTACAATCAGCCATGCCCCATCATGGGACAGACAGGAATCATCTCTTCAGCTGTCTAACTGATAAGCCAGTGCCACTGGCACGTATGTGCTGATGTTTCACACCAGATGCTGCCTAGGTTGCCACACTGCTACCCAGAAC
The DNA here is from genome assembly GCA_013399455.1 of Anthoscopus minutus. Lineage (NCBI taxonomy): Eukaryota > Metazoa > Chordata > Aves > Passeriformes > Paridae > Anthoscopus > Anthoscopus minutus. The sequence goes on along the minus strand of VWYI01016821.1, from coordinate 28,367 downwards.
CTACATGGATAGTAATAATAATGTGTGATTGAGCATTGGGAGTGACAGTCCTCAATAGGATTAAATCAAAGGACTTGCCCCTTACTTTACACATTGCCAATTCCAAACAATCACAAATCTCCCTCTGTGAGCCTAAAGGGGTGCCAGCACGAAAACAAACAATATTTTCTGTTTATCACAGCTGTAGACCTCAAGACACATGGCCTGGCACCCTGTCGCTAAACACACTCCTCATCAACTTAGGCAACAGGTCCAAGGAAGTTTACTGCTGCTTTTTCCTTTGTTTATAATTCGTTCTTCTGCCTCAGTCCTTCCTTGGCATGAAGCAGTGATTGAGCAATAGGACATGCATCTCATATTTCCACTGCCACAGGTTCAACAAAGAGTACAAATCACAGAGACAGAACTATCATGGGTGCAAACCTCTGCATGCCAGGGCTGCAGTTCCTCAGTTTGTGAACAGCTGCCTCTCTGACTCATAGACAGCCACTTCATCAAGAAAGCATCCAGCATTATTTATTAACACTTATCAATGCCCTTCTGGTTTGAAGGCTGCCCTCTTAGCCATGGCAAGCGTTTTTTCCACACAAAGCATTGAGTATTGGAAGGCAATGGCAAGATCTTCACATACCACAGGTTCCTCACCACTACACCATGCCACAGGAGTAGAGCAGCTGAGGTAGCCTGAGAATCTGTGGATTTACTTTAAGCTCAGTGGAAACAGAATATAGCACGGCACAGTCCATTGTAGCACGCTTTATGTAAGTATGTCAGGAAATAGAGGCGATGACAGAGACCTGGGGTAGTGATTATTCTGCAAGGGAGAGGAATAAACTGCACAGTCCTCTGATTATTTGCAGGAACAATGCTTGTGACAATATAGACCTGGGAATTTTTATTACAATCTCTGTATAAATTATATGATTTCACCATATATTAGCTAGTACTGTACTGTTAGAAAGAAATGTTTTAAGCAACAGTATAGACTGTGCTATTTTAAGAGGTTAACAAGTTTATTAGCAAGTTTGAAGGATTTAACTCCTTGTGAACATCACCTTCAGCCATGTAAAAGCTTAAAAAATTACAGTGAACAGCAAGGAAATAATTACATATTGCAGGAGAACAAGTAAGATTTTGTAGATGTTAACAGCCACACTGAGTTGTAACAGCATATCACAAGCTCTTTCTGCAGCACTCTGAAAGTCAAAAGTCCTGGTTAGTGACCCCACATTTGGAAGAGCCAATGGAGGATTAGCAAACAAATCCCTACTATGTTGAGACATCCTAGCCATTTTGAGCCTCTTTGTAGAAAACATCTGGATGCAAACCCATTCCATGAGTAAATTTTTCTTTTTGAGGAATCTGCCATTCCCAGCTACAGGAGGTTTACATCAGTCAGTTCCATCTACATCCTTGCTGTTAGGTCACTTGCTTGTATAGCTTTGCAAAAGGGCCTCATTCTGGCTCTAAGTCTGATGCTACACTACTCTAACTGGAGACTCAAGGTATGATATCCAGATCCAAGCTGGAAGTTCCTGTCCCTGAACGTAAGCGTCTCCCTCAATTTGCTGTCCACAGTAACTCCAGCCTTTACACAACTACTGTTAAGGTAAGACTGGCATTGCAGGGATGCTGTGTGAACATTTGACATAACACAGGTCCTGTCTAGAGAAGGTAGAAATCTAAACAGACAGAAATGTAGGAAATGCACAAGTGTTCCATCAGCAAAAGGCTAAATGTGAGGAGTAGGGAAGAGTCCACATCTCTTCAAATCCCACTTTTGTGCAGTTTCCAGGGCACTGTCACCATTCACTAGATCTTTCTGAAGCAACTTTCAAGGAGTTTTCTAATTCTCTCTACCTTACTCCATGTCTAGAGCATACCACAAGGCATATGCTCTAGTGCTGTTTACAGAGTAACGAGTAACAGAGCAGTCTGTGCAGCTTCCAGAGGAATTCCTGGTCACTTACTCTGCAGTTACCATTAACACCAATATGTGTTTCCTGGTTACCACTCCTTGGCAATGTTTTTACACCAAGAACAGATAATCATTTCACAGAAACCAAGGAGTCTAAATGAGTGCAGTGACAAATTTCCATACAACAAAAAGCTTGGTGTGTTACATTACCAGAACAGGTTAAATTCTCAAAGCATTTTAAGTATTTAGGAAATATGCAGAAGGTGTTACTTATGTGTATGTTTATGTTTTTTTCCTTGTTAGACAATGCCCACTCATTCATTTTTAAAATTAAACTCTAAGGTAATCTGAAAGAGAAGGCTGGAATCTGCCCTTCCTACATGACTCTATAATTAAGAAATAACTTTCGAAGTATTTGCAAGAAGTCCCACACAAAACAGCTACTTTTACATGGACAATAGCCCTTCCACCAAGATTTCATACATGTCAGACTAAAGGAGACCTTGCTTAAGGAACCCCATCCACGAACTCTTAAAATACTGGTAGCAGTGAGACTGTTTCATACCCACCTTATTAGATTTGGGACTGTGTATTATAAGCCACTATCTTTTGTAAAGTTTATTCTTTGCTTTGCTATTGTTTCTGAGGGTTTTTTTCTCCTTCCCCCCTTAATAAAATGTATAAAGAAGTGAAACATAGATTAGTCATATAGGAGACATTCCAACACATTGCCAGACACTAGTAATCTGAATTCTGTGTAAAGTTCTTACTAAAAAAGCAAAATGCAGGCAGATTTTGCCAAAGTTTGCTCAGATAAAGAGGGGATCCTTGAACTTCTTTGCAGAAGCCAAACAAAATGCATTAGCTTGCACTCTCAGTATGTAGAGCCAAGGGGAAAACAGAAACCTAGCCTCATATATTGGCCTTGTGCCCTTTCCACGCCATAAAATGACTAAGGCAACATGGAAGAAATGTTCTCCATGCCCTGCTGAAATGTTACATTGCTTGTATTCTTATTTCCAAAGGCCTTTGCTTTACTAACAGGTATAAATGTATTGCTTCTTTTGAATGCCTGTATGATGTCCAGTGTTCCACTTCCTTTACCTTGAATTTTGACGGCTTCCACACTGTCAAGGACTGCACCGAAACTGATGCTGTGAAAGAGGGTGAGAAAGAGAATGAAGTGCAGTTTTGTGTGTAATATGATCTACAGAATTTCCTACTGCATGCAGTAGGAATAAAAGTAGTAATTACTGAGATGAGGTATAAATTTTACACTCCTGTAGTCAGTTACTCATCTGGTCTTTCCAGAATCTTGGAAAAGTGTACTGCAGCTATGCATGTATATATTATACTTAATGATGGAAATTAAGTCTGTAGTCACAAGATTCAATCTGCCTTTTGCAGCTAAATCCATACTGCAGCCTCCTAGATTTTGTCATAATTACTGACATGGTACAAAATAATCATGTGTGGAATCATGACCCTGATTAGTAAAGGGGAAACTGCACTCCCTTCTTCATCTTCATTGGTCTCCATGGATTTATACTAACAAAAAATTTGTCTCATTCTTTGAAGATGAAAGGTGCTATAAAATGCACTTTATTAAAACCACTATAAAGACATGTTATTTTTGCTCATATACCTGCTGAGTGATGGTTTCCAGAAGTCTGACAACACCCCCTGAACATACACACGCACTTTACCTTCTGGTTTGGAGAATTCCTCCTAAAAAGTAAGCCACTTTTCCCAGGTTTTGATAAACAACTTCTTTGCTTCAGGACTATAGATCAGCTCTTCTATAACCCAGAAAGCTGGGTGGGGATACAGGTTTACTGTAAGGTAGAAGTGATAGAGGGTCTTAATAGACCAAAATGATCCAGCAGACCAGGTTCATAGCCAGATGCTGGTCTTGAATCTTGTCTAGCCCATGAACTGGTGGGTTTCAGTTCAGATGTGGCAGTGCCAAATTCTCACCATCTTTGACCTCAATTAAAAGTCCCCCATGATGATTGTAGTGATGATCTCTTTCCCTGCATGTTGCTGTTGCCTTTCCTTACATAGGAAAAGTCATGAGAAACTTGCAGGACCATTTTTTAACATCTACTGAAAAGTTTCTTCCCTCTCTTTCCCTTTGGTGAAGAATCTCCTAATCATCGTTTCCCAAAACAGTGTCCCAAAACTCACATCAGCTTATTCTTTTGAGGCTGATGACAAAAATATTAGTGCTAGCAAAAGAACAGCCCAAGTACCTAATTCACCCACCATCACATAAATCTACAGTCACAAGGGTCTTCAGAAAAGGATGCTATCCTCCAGGTATACACCTTTGAAAGTAGGACTCTTCCTACCAAAATTGTCTTCTTCACATTTTCGGTCACTCGCTGTATAGATGCCAGGAGTGTGATTTCTGAGAAGCATTCAATGCCCTTGGACAAAGACTTTGCTCAAATTACTAACAATAGGCCTACCTCCTTTTCTCTTCATTTAACAGCTCTATTATTTGTTTCAATTTCTGTGAGCCTTAACCTCCCAGATGGCTTCTCAGACTGCATCTGCTAACCACCTTCACAAACCAAGTATCCCACCTATGCCTAGAGAGCCTTTTCCCTAAACAGAAAAAAATAACAGTAATAATATTTTTTTTAAAGCCAAAACAAATTTAAACCACGGATCAAGACTTAACATGAAGAAGAAAGGAGTCAGGGAAAAATCACTGTAGTGATTAGTTATCACTGATCACTCAGTTATCTATCACTAATCATACCGGTTATCTAGTACCATATGCAGAAATTAAGAGAAGAAAAATAAACTTTCACTTCAGTCACAAACACAGAAAAAAATTAACTGGAATAATCAGATATCTCAGTTTGTGTTCTTGTGCAGTTCAAAGCATGTTCAGAGCCTAGTGAATGACAGCAGTTTACCTGGCACTTGACAGTGACAAATTTCTGCCTCAATTTCCTTTGCAATCTGGACAGTATTTTTGCCAATATATCTTTTAAAATATTAACTGATGACTATTAACAACCTGTCTTGCTTGTGATCAGAGTAATAAAACTGTTCATGACTGCTCCTATTGCCTCATATTTGGCAGTCAGAAGTGACCAGAGTCTCTATCATCCATCACTTCTCCCCTTTTCTAGGCTGCTAAGAATTCAGAAGTTTTAGAGATTTAACCTGTTGCTATAACAATCCTAGTTCTTATAACTTGACTTCCAAAATCCCTGTTCTTACTTAAGTTTCTATCAAGAAGAAAGCTCAGAAAATCTCACAGAAAACTCCCACAAACTAAAGGCAGGAGACTTTTCTTGTAATGAGTATCCCTTGTAGCTTTGTACCTCACCTCCTGCCAAGGCTATGTTTGGAAAGGACACTCCTTTCTATCAGAGTGGTTCCTTTGGAAACACAGACTTGCACAGGGAATGCAGTAAATTACCAGATATCTCAGCTCTCTTGCCTCGTCCTTCCACTCTGTTATTCTTTTTAATGGCTTGCCAGTGTGAAGATATTTTCATGAGACAGTAAAAGAGGTCTCATGTCCCTTAGGAGACTTCCTTTATTTAGGTAGTTTGTTATCCTATTTTAAGGCCAAGAAAATAGCTGATCCAGAACAAACCCAGATCCACAGTGATGGTCACAAAATGGAAAAAAGGCTCTCTAAGTTTCGGGCATTACTCAGCAGCCTTCCAAGAGTGTCACTGTTAACCAGAAACATATATAGGTAGCAAGTTTTAAAAGTATATTAACATATTAAAGTCATATACTTAATTCAGTTCTGTACTGATAAAGGAATGAAAATAGGAGGTTTTATGTATTGCAGGGAAAGTAAAAAGAAAAGGCAAGAAAGGAAGTCTCTTCAGCAGTTGGTTTACTCCTATCTTTAGTAACCCTGCCACAAACCAACCAGAGTACATAGCACAGGATGGTAGGATAAAACATATGGAAATGTATGAGAGTAGACAGGATTGATCTTACTTTCTATATTTATATTGTTATATGTACACACACACATGCATAGTATATATGCAGACTGAAGTTCTATACACATACATACACACACAGGTATTTCCTTTCTGTCTTTTGCCCTAAATTCAATCCTGCTTTTAAATGTGTAGCCCACACACAGCTCCCACACATACCAGTGACAGTGCACACGACCATCTCTGGGCTAAAACTAGTTTATTTAAAACATCTTAGGCATGAAGCCCAGATTCATTTTTAATACTACTTTACATTTAACTTTTATTTACTCTATGTGAATACTGATGATCCTAAACAAATTTAAAGAAAAGCACAGGCTTTGTTTTGGATTCCTGAATGAACATTTTCATGATCTACATCAGTATATATGTTTTAATATTTTACAAAATATCCCTCCCACCATGAGCTGAACTTCAACAGGGCAGGGAGTGGGGGTAGAAGGAGTTTAGGCCTTTATTCTTGAAAGTAAATTTCTACATACACACTGCTGAACTGCATCATAACTTTAGTGTTAACTCTTGTGAATGTAATGTGTTTTTAAAATTGGTATTTTAGACCACTTTCCTCTCCCAAACAGTTAAAGAATGTCAGTCTTATATGGGAAATATAGAGAGAAGTCATAGGTCCCACTCACACACCTGTGATATTAACATAGCTTACTTTCACTTACCCTGTGTTTTCCTCATATTAAAAATGAAAGCACAAAAAATATAATACCCACTTACCTCACACATCCATCCATTCACTTCAGTTCCTCCACCATAATAACATTTCCAAACATGCCCTCTGTGCTCTCAGTTCATGCACACTTGCTACTCAACTGCAGGTCATTAAGCTGCACACCTGCAGTGACTTAACTTGCGCTTTACTCAGCTCTGAACCCCCAGAGGCAAGAGTGAAATCACTCACCCTTCACACTCTCATTAAATGTTGTCTTCTCCTCATGACACTCTGTGCCAACTTTCCTGATAAATCCAACCTATAATACTCAGCAGGTAACTGAAGAGCATCTATTTATTATAACAGCTACACACAAATATGTAACTATTTAGGAGGAAAAAAAATGGTAATTTCCAGCTTGGGTGATGTGGATGACCATTACCTTGAAACAGGATGTAACCACATGTGACTAAGCACTTAAATGTGTGAAGAGATGCCAGAACCATTTAAAGCTTTTTCTCCTCACTAAACACCATTTTAAATAAAAATACTAATTACAGGGACATGCTTTGCATATGAATATCGCGATTTTCAAATGCAGTTTGTATTTAGAGTCTCTGAGAACACATGCTGTTTATGTACCACCTGTGCAGAAAGAAACGGAGCAGAGGTGATGTTAAAGCTGCCCACCAGCTAAAGAGTCCTTGGTGGGCAAAAAAAGCTTTGCTGTGGGTACCTTTAGTATCATTCAGGTTTTTTGTGATTTCTGTTTGCAAATTGTTTCAGGGCCTGTTCCATGGAAGTAAATTTCTAACAATAAATTAAACTCTACAGGCAGAGAACCCCAGAGAGTATCCATCATGGAGAATTCCACCTTATAATCTTCCATCTGTAGGGCTGAATTTATCTTTGGCGTAACAACTGGTGTTAGTACTACATGAAGGTTCAATTTCCCTTATGGCATTTGTTTCATTTTTTAAAGCCAAGTAGGGCAGGTCAGCCACTCTGAAAGAGTAAACCACCCTATTTCCATTTCCACCTGCAAGTTAGAGCAAACTGTTTAGTCCCACTATCCCTAACGTTAGATTATATAGGGTTAGATTTTATGGTCAATGTAGGATAATACTCTAGTGAAGGATGTTGACACTAAAATAGTCATAACCCAAAACTGGATTCAGATTACCTTAGGGCAGGGTAAAGGTATCCAAAACCCTCTCCAGCCTGAGGATATTAATAGTGGTTGATTAAGAGGCAGGAGGTAGTGATGGCCTGTGTATTGCCCACAGCACTTCAGATGTGTATCTTCTATGGGGGTTAATGATAATCAACAATTCTCAGATAGCTGGTAGCTGTCTAGGGCTGTATTAGAGGCTAGGTTTTAGGCATGGAGTACACAATACTGCCCTTAATGTCCTGAGAACTACCATTTCTGAGTTTGCCAGAGACTGTGGTGCAGTAAATTTAGGAGCTGTCCCTCCTGTGATATATACATTCCCTTTATTTTCCATCCAGTGTGCCCGACCTTCATGCCTACAGAACTGCTTTTGAAAAAGCAGTGCAAAGGTCTGTGGCTTCCATGCTCCTTTTTACGTGGGACATGATTTATGACTAGAAATCTTGTAAAAAGGGAATTTCAGATGCATTTCCTTCACTGACAGGTTGGCAAACAGCTTATAAATCACAACACAAGCACCAAAATCCTTGCCAGTGATCAACAGATTTTATCAAGTTTTTATAGCCTTCAAAAGCAAGTTCCACAGAATCTTGTTCTAATTTGTTATTAACTTGCTATTAGAAAATGTCATTGAATGAGCAGTATTTGCTACAATGCCATGCACACAAACTGTCTGCAACACCTGCAAATAAATTATACCTTCTTCTGATCTAAAAATATATATTTCTTCTTAAATTCTTGGAAGAATGGGGAAAGTTACTTGGTTACAAAAACACCGCAAATCCTGTGCACCATGTAAATAGTCTCATTTTATGCAATCTCTCCACATCTGTGCAAATAAAGCCATTGTTACAAGCACAAAGAGCTGTGGCATACAATACATGCAGCTACGAAACCGTGAGTGCTGTTATGTGTTGAATCTTTAAATGGAAGTGGCACATCTGCTTTTGGCATAGGAGTGTAAATCAATCCAAGATGTTTATTAAAGAGTCAGTAACGACCTGTCCACACGCTCTTTCTTCCATCCAGCCTTGGGTTTGTTCTTGCTTTGTTATTTTCCTGGCAGTCAAGCATGGGCTCTGCACACTGAAAGTATGTGGTGTTTCTTCACGTACGGATAACATAACATGTCACGTAATATTGAACAAGTATGTGATGTGGAATGGTTTGGACAAAAATGCGAGCCAAAATGAGGTGGGGGGGGAAAGGGTAAGTACAAACAGCTTCAATCACAGAACAGTGACTGGAAGGTTTGTTACTCTACAAAGGGCAACTATTTCCTGATACCTTTTGAATTAATGAGACCTAGATTTGATTCCATGTTCCAGCTCTTGGCAATTAATAAGCAAAATCTGCAATAGTGAAGGGTGGTGAACATTTTCCTAAGGAAGTCAACAACTAACTTTGCATTGCTAAAGGTATTTATACCACTGGGCCTACCTGAGCAGGTCTGGTAGGAGCACAAGCCTTCCAGGTCTTGTATGGGTTGATCAGTAGGAAAGTCAGCATAATATTAGCACTGGCCAATACTGACACTGCAAACTGGCCTTTTTTGTAGTTGTCATTTTGCAGTTGCTGGTGTATTTGGCAGAACCTATAAAATGTTCCTTTTCCATGGACTGAGGAGCTCTAGGGCTTGCTGTAGAACAGCAGTCCAAAGACAACAATAGCTTTTGTGGGCAGTGTCTCTGTGGGCTACCTGCATGAAGCAGCACTTAAAACACTGGACCTCAGGATGAAGGCCATGGCTCTGAGTGTGACAGGAGAGCCTGGGTCATGCAGTTCTCCATCCTCTTCCATCAAAAGATGCACAGGAAAGCATCCTAGGAAAGGGATTCCTCAGCAGCTAGGCAGGAGGAACAACCCATTCTGTGTCCCAGTGAAGGGCCTACTTTGTAGTACATCTTTGAGTAACCAGAAGTAAAAATACAATGGATGTTGTATTCTTCACTTCCATGTGGGGAGATCATAACAGTGATGCTGTCCTCCAAATGCATTGAAGGAAACAAGACATGTCCTGTCAGATACTAAAGGGAGCCTCATCTCTTGGAAAGGCAGTATTTCTTTTGTATGACGGCAGTGGAAAACCACTGTTATAAGAGACAAGATTGAAAAACAGACTGTTTGATGGGAAAAGGATTGGGAAGGCTTGTTGTGTGAAAGAGGGAATAGAGGCTGCTGGAAGTGTGCCATCCAGTGTTTTATACTTGCACATTTAATTTACTAGACTGAACAAATATCTTCTGTAATTGTTAATTTTTTCTTTGTTAAAATGGTCAGGATGTATTAAAAGGCTGGATTGCCTTTTAATAAGCATATCCTTTAGTAAAAATGATACCTATCAGCTCTGTCCCAAAAGTGTCTAAAATTGCTGAAAATTTGTTAATTGGGTGTCTTTTCATCTGTAGCTGAAATTCAGCTGCATGAGTGACCCAGGTGGATTTGCTCAGCAATACAGAACATACCAGGACAGAATTTATACAGCAATTTCTACTGCAGGCTAGAATTATCTTGATCAGACTTGTTACAGCATCTTGTTAAAATATTTTAGCTAGGGAAAAAACATTAATTAAATTAAATCAAACTACTCAGGCAACCCAGAAAAGTTAAAAAAAACTTTTCTGAAGAAAGAAGTGCTTTCTCCCATTTATTCCACCCACTCTTAAGTTTCTTCTTTCAATTTAATTTAATTTTATTCCGTATGCCTGATAATGGGACTTTGTGGAACTGAACCTTTTGCAAGTCCCTGTGCCAGCTTTTTGGAGAGCATCTCAGACAGGTCTCTTCATTTCCATTTCATTTCACCTTTCTATGGCTGAAACATTGTAATTTAAATGAGTGCTTTTGAGCTCAGATTTTTTTAATGTAAATGTGTGCTGCTTCCCTATTGAATTGAAACCATCAATACTTCTTTTTCCCTATGAAAAGCAGGATAAAAAGTATTCTCAGGGCTGAAGGTGAATTGGGATGTTACTTTTGTGTGAATTTAAGCTAAAAGGGGAGATACAATGGTGATGTATCAAAATATTGGCTCAATATTCCTTCTGCCCAAGATATGATTAAAGCAGTGCTGTATATTTTAAAGAACAGCTGATGTAGGCAAGGTGCCAAGACACAGCAGACCAGTCACACTCCCTCAAGGCAATCTGTATAAGCTACTTAGGGTAGTGCACACAGAAGCGAAACCCTATGTGCCTCCAGCAATCTTATGGTGCTCTATACCATCCTTGCTTTTGAAGGTTGTGGCGCATTTTAATTTGAAAGTAGGTGTCCTCTCATTTTTAATTTTTTTAGAAGCTGTCTACCAGGAACCATAGTCTGAACTTACAGAACATCTAAAAGGGAAGTAATAGCAAAGAAGGTAAAAAATAATAGATCCTTGGTTTCCTTTAGAGTATATTGCATGCCTGTCTTCAGGCTATTCTTTTAGCTCTAATGTCTAGAAATGTAGGGCTTTTTTAAAATCTGTGAATGTGGAAGTTCTCCAGTAATCATACACCTCCTGGAGCATGAGCTTTCTGCTCATCAAATATTGCAAGATGTGAAAAACACCGCATCCCATGTCCCCAGCACCAAAAAGGTTAGCGACACCTGAGCTGCATCCATCCCTGATGTCTGCCAGACCAAGAGGCATGTGATACTGAAGCACGTGGATTGTCTCACCCCCTCTCCCATTGGACAAGCACTCATCTTGCAGCAAAAAAATGCCTCAGTCCATGCCCAGTAGCACCCATGCCAACAGTATTAGCAAACAGACTTCAGAGACTCTTTGCTCCCCTTTTAATCACAGAAGTTGTTGCTTTCTCTCAGTGTCAGTGATTGTTGTTCCAGCTCAGGCTTTATATATATTATTACTGGACTAAGGAAAACTTGAAGTGCTGCTTGCCCTGCAATACCAAATTTATGGATGAGGAGACAACTTCAGCCTGCCAGGTGATAATTTGGCACCCTTATATCAGTGCTATAATCCCTACAGCTGTAAATATTTACTGGATATGAAATATACTTGAGCTAACACATTATCATATGAATAAATCTAACAAATAAAACGTGCTCTCCATCTTTTATTCTGTTTATAAAATTCTTTATTCTTGCTCTGTGCATTCTCAGCTTAATGCAGCTATTCCAACGTACAACAATCTGTGGTGTGCCTTGATTTCTTTTCTAATATAACATTTTACTTCTTGTATTTCACCTCTTACAGCTTTTGCAAAGTTTTGATTTGATAGGACAAACACAGTGAGGGCATTAGGACCAAGAGAAAGACGTACACATTGCTCTGTATTTTGTCTGGCAAAGTGCTTCCTGACTGAGTGCCGTAGTTATGTGTGAAACAAAGTCAGGGACCGACTACTTCTCATCTGTTGATCACAGTTAACTTGAAGCCTCTGAACGGGGGAGAGCTGTCAGATCTGCTTTCAGGGATACAGTGCTTCAGTCCAGGAAGCAATTGGAAACTTTGAAGAAGCACGATCTACTCTGGAAAGAAGCTATGAGAAACGGGATTTCTTTCGACTTAGAATTTTAAAAGGGGGGAAAAAAAATCAAAGCTTTAGTTACTCTTTTAATCAGCAAAGCATACACTTTCCTAACTAAGCTAGGACTCCGTACAATAAACGATCTACTTTATCTCACTGGATCCATGCTACACTTTACTACAGTAAGTACAATATTAATAGGAATGTTATAATTTTTTTTTCTGTAAATAGAGAGGAAAGCATGAAATGGCATCAATGAAATGTGAAGGGAGCAAAAAAATCCTCTTGGCAGAACCTGAAAACCAGGGCTTTTGTGCAACCCGAGGACTGAAATCTGAGGAAGATCCAAGTGATATTTAACATGACCATCTGTATCATTTTGTCACCAACAGTATGTTCTTGAGGAAGAAGTGCAGATATGGATCACGTAAGCTGCAGTTTCTTTTGCTGTTTTTAATGCTGGGTTTTTTGCTACTGATGGTTACAACGCTGAATCCACCATCCAGCAACCAGAGCAAGGAAGGGACTTTCCAGCCTGTGGAGCTCAACCCTCGGGAAGCGTATCAGATGGACTCTGTGGAGACCCAAGAGATGCTGGAAACCCAGGAGGAGAGCCAGCAGTATTACCCTTTGGATGGTCTATCGCCTTTCATCTCCCTGCGGGAGGATGAGTTGATCATGGCCGTCGTGTCGCCCACCGGCAGAAGGAACCACAGCAAGGCCAGGAAGGGCTATCGCGTGGTGAAGCAGCAGAGCAGGCGGCCGGAGGGGAAGGCAGAGGGGGGTCCCGAGTCCCAGCCGCTACCTCTTCCCCTGCAGGATGGGCAAGGGGCTGCTGCGGGGGAGCAGCCGCTCGGCCTGGAAACCCACGGCTTTAACGAGGCGCTCAGCGAGCGGATCGCGCTGCGCCGGGACCTGCCTGAGGTACGACACCCTTTGTAAGTAAAACACCCTATTTCACTTCTGCGGGAAAACCTGCCTCCTTCCCCGCCGCCGCGCCCTCCTGAACCTCTCCTCCTGCAAACCCCGCACCACTCCTCTAGACCTCGCGTCCTTCCTATCGCACTCCCCACTCCGGGTCGGGCGCTCCATTCCTCAGACCAGGGACGCTCCAAGCCTCCTTCGGGAGGTGGTTCAAGTCCTCAGGAGCTGGCGGGCGGCAAAGGTGGAGGGGGGCACGGCGCGGGAGGGGTATCTGGGGCTGGCTGGGCGAGCGAGCAGAGGCGCGGGGCGCAGCCCGACGGGGGCGGTACGAGCGCGGCTGCGGCACCTCAGCACCCCCGACCTGCCCGGCATCTCCGCACCCTCGGCCAGCCGAGCACCTCCACCCCCCGGCCCGCCCGGCATCTCTGCACCCCCAACCCGCCCGGCATCTCCGCAACCCCGGCCAGCCGAGCACCTCCGCACCCCTGCCCGCCCGTCGCCTCCGCGCCCCGGTGCCTCCGCGCCCTGAGGCCGAGCGGGCGGCAGCGCCCCCTACCGGCAACCGCCTCACGGCAGGTGCCGGGGGCGGCAGGGCAGGGAGCGCCCCGGGCCCCGCCCGCCTCTGTCCGTCCGTCCGCCCGTCCTTCTGTCCGTCATTCCGTCCGTCTGACCGTCAGTCCGTCCGTCTGTCCGTCTCTCCAGCTGCTGGGTTGCGGAGGGGGAGGGATCCCGCGCCTGGCTGGCAAGCAGAAGTGGATTCCCTCCTTGGCCAGGCCCTGTCTCAGCCCACCTGCCAGAGCTATGGGGTCACTGGGCTTACAAAGTGATGAATGAGTCACGAGTTAGGGCTTCCAGCACTTCCAAAACAAAAGTGATTCGATGGTCTGCATTGGTGTGGCCTCACTTTAAATATCGTGTGCAGTTTTGAGCATCACAGTATGAGAAAGATATAAAGCTATTAAAGAGTGTCCAGGGGAGGGCTACAAAGATGGCAATGGGTCTGAAGGAGAAGCTATGAGAAGAGCGGCTGAGGTCACTTGGTTTGTTCAGCCTGGAGGAGACTGAGGAGAGACCTCATTGCTGACTACAGGTTCCTCACAAGGGAAGGAGGGGCAGGCACTGATCTCTGTGACAGGACCCGAGGAAGTGACCTAAAGTGTTAGGGGCAATTTAGGCTGAATATTAGGAAAAGATTCTTCACCCAGAGGGTGGTTGGGCACTGAAACAGCTCCCCAGGGAAGTGGTTACAGCACCAAGCCTGACAGTTCAAGGAAAATTTGGACAATGTTCCCAGGCAAATGGTGTGACCCTTAGGGTGTCCTGGGCAGGGACAGGAGTTAGACTCAGTGTTCCTTGTGGGATCCTTCCAAATCAGAATATCCTGTGATTCTGTGGCAAGTATTGAAAGGAAATTCCTGGGAGGAAGGAAGGTGGAGATTGGTGCGTGGGACAAGCTCTGCCAACACCACCACACACGTCAGCAGCCAGGCTATAAGGCCACTGCAAAAAATGTTGCATTTGAAGCCCCGAGTGTTAAATATGAAATCTGGAGACTTGAGAGCCAGTTGCCCCAGCAGCCCAGGAGGGACTACTCATCACACTTCTTAAAAAGGATCTGAGGTGTATCTACTATCAAGCTGCCCCAGGGAAAGTTCAGGTTGGACATCAGGAGGAAGTTATTTAAAGAAAGGACAATTAAACATAGGAATGAAATCTCCAGAGAGGTGTGGAGTCACTGTACCTGGAGGTGTTTAAGGAAAGACTGGACATAGCACCTAGTGCTATGGTCTCATTGAGAAGGTGATGATCAGTCAAAGACTAGACTTGATGATCCTAGAGGTCTTTTCCAGCCTAATTGATTCTGTGATAAGCTTCCCTTCCCAGGGGGAGGGCAAGGAATGTTAGTGGTATCTTGTCTCCTGTAACAAAAGCAATTGTAGTTTTCTCTCAGTACACAGTGGAAAGCATTTTCAATAAGAAACAGAGTAAATATTTTTTCTAGCGTTCATTTTCACATGTTTAAAGACAGCTGGCTCCTCTAATTTAAGGGTACAGTCTCAAAGAAAGAGAAATGAAGCTGTGTTTTCTGTACTTATTGACTAGGTTCAGTGTTAATTTGGTTAACTCCATTAAATAATGACATGCTGGTACTCTTTCAGTTATTTATTGGCATGCTTCACTGCTAACTCTTTGAACTATATAACGTTCAAAGGAGGAATGGCATCCCTGGTTTACTGCCTGTGGTGGAAAGCCAAAAAATAGTTTTACTTTGGCAGCTGAAGGGCCATCCAACAAGAGACAACTTTAGTTAATACTGATCTTGGTAAAATTTAAGCCATGGTCTCAGAGCTCTTGGAAGGATTTTGCTGTCTGACTAGTTACAGCCTAAAGAGCTCTGAACACCACAACTTACAGAGCCCAGACAAAAACCCCAAATCTCAGCATCTGAGGCTGTTCCAAATCCAGATCATAAACCTGCAGCAGAATATGTCTAAGCCCTACCTATCCTTTGTGGCACAATACACAAACCACAATTATAATTTTTAGGTGTAGTTTACTCTGGGGGCCTGGTTTACCAACTCTATCAGTTCAGTTTTACAGTAGTGTAAAAAGTGAACAAACCACAATCAGATTGTGTCTGTGTCTCTATTTGGTTTGCATAATGTTGTTCCTCACAATGTCTATTATTATTTGATTAGAGGGAAGCCAGCCAGTTAGAGAGGTTTCAGGGAGTTACCTCTATGGACTCAGTGTCCCTCAGGTCACTTGAAATTGGATGGCAAGTACTTCACATAAGAAGTGGCCCATCCTCTGAGGTACCTTCATCCCTCAAAGTGTTTTCTGCTGCTATCAGTTGCTCCAGCTGGGACTGACACTCTCCTGGGATACCTGAATCAAGCCTGCCATTGTGACTTTTAAGATGGGGGTTCTGCCCAAAAGAAAGGTCTGTTTTCCTCTCTTGGGCCTGAGTGTCAAATGGCAAAAGAAACTCACAAGGTATCTACAAAAGTTTTAAGTTTCATTACAGAAGTATAGCTTCCTCTGGAGTGCTGTTTGCAGCTGAAGCTCAATGAAACATTTTCCTGAAGGTGAGTGGGAGTCCCTGCCAGCTCTGCCTTTGCCTTGTCAGAACTGCTCTCAGTTCATTCCGTGTGTGACAATTCCTTGTTTTTCACAGATTAGATTAAATCACTATGTCTCATATCAGTCACAGCCCTTTTTGAAATGCCAGTTTATGACAGACAGTCTATGAAACTGCTCCAAATTACAGGGAAGGTATTATTGTGTACCCTTGTGCATTTTTGTGAAGATTAGATATCTATATTGCAAGCCTTTGCCAATCTCCATGGCAACTAAGCACTTGCCACTAAGGTTATGTATTCAAGTACAGTTATTTTCAATTCTTTTCCAATTAAGATTTCACAACAGCCTTATTTTATTGCTATAACCACAGCACTAGCAACTAGATGCTAATACCTATAGAATGTTTCTGGTTAGAAGCTGCCTGGTAATAAAAGAACTGGATCAGATATTCACTTTTCTTAATTACTTCTCAGTTCTACTGCTTGAAAATACTCACTCCCAAGTCATGAGAGTATTCTTTTCTCGATCCTGCTGAAAGTGGAAACAATCACTTTGTATGAAATTTTGAGGTAACATTATTGTTGATTACTCAAAATTAGTAAACCAAGGACAATATAAATTAATTACATTGCAAAAATTATGAAGAAAATGTGCCTTTCTATGCAAAAAATATAATATGAACTATTGAAAAATATCATAAATTAAGATTGTGTTCATTTGAAATACATATTCCCAGAAGTGCATCTATAGTAACCATTTATGTGTATTCATAATTAAATCATTCAGACTATGGATTCTCTTAAGTGATTAGCAGCTTTATGTCTGTACAATGTCTAGCAGCATAGGATCTCAGTCCATGAACAGAAGTACTAAGTAAAACACTAATAAACAGAAATACTAAAATTATATCCCTTTCATGAGTTTCTGCTGAGTAGCCAATTGCTTAACAACCACTGTAAAATCCGTATAATTATTTGCTTGGCAGTACAAAAAAAAGCTGAAATAACAATGGGCTATGTTCAGCTAATTGTGTAATTCCTTGAAGAAATTCTTGCTGCTGGAGATTGAATTAGTTAGGACATTGAATGACTGTTATTTGGGAAATGAAAAGATTTTTAAAATGTTCTTTCTAATGTCAGAAAAGCAGTATATAGACACCATCTTTGCATATCTACAATGGGCATTTGAAGGAATTTTCTGGAAAATGTTCATCCTGACACCAGAACAGATGGTTTTCATATGCAGTTTTTCTGAGGACGAATGGGAAGCATTTGTCATCTTTAAATGTTTCACTTATTGTGGTGGTTTAACACCGGTTGGGAATTAAACTTCCCCCTGTTCCCTTCTGGTGAGGGTGGGACAAAGGAGAGACTCATGAGATGACTTACTGAAAGAAAACAGCAATGGAGTAAGAAACACACAATGACAGCAGCAATATTAATAACAAAAGTATACAAAAAGAGGTGCTTTGCACACAAAAGGCATTCACCACCTTGACTTAGCTCTGCATGGCCACTGAGACAAAGACAAGATGGCAGGGGGATGTTCCTGTGACTTGGCGATGACAGTGGTTATTCCCAAGGCAAAGACAAGACAGCAGGGGGATATTCCAGTGGCTTGGCAGAGTTACGCAATTATGCCTGAGACCAAGGTGGTGGGCACTCTCCTTACACAGTGCCATGTGGCCTCCTGAGACAAAGACAAGATGGCAGACTCTCCCTGCAGCCAGTGTTCCCCAAGCCCAGGACAATGAAAAACAATCCAGAATAAACTCCCAAAACTGGATTGTCCACAGTGCACCACGCCACCCTCTTCCAGACTTCCCTGCTGGTTCAATTGCACACTGACTCCCGGCTGGGAGCCTCATTCAACAGTGATTTGTTTTCATTGGAAAAACAACCTGGACAAACTTTATAGTGAAAATACATTTTCTTTCTTAAATGTGTCTACATTTGTAATCATGGCCTGTGTAAGGATCCATGTCATTGCCATAAGGGGCTGAGATGTTGGCTTCATTCACTAAGATCTTGGTCAGGTAATCCACAGGTATACTGACTTGTTGTGCAGACAAGTTATTTTATTTGTTAGTCTTAATGGTATTGCAATTGTTTGCTCTTTTCTCTTTTACTTGAGAAAATGTGGAAATTGGTGGAGGCTGACTGACCTGCTTTATCTCTCGCTCTGCTCTAATTGTCTTCACTTTTTCTTTGTGTTCTGGACTGTTTCTGTTTGAGCTCTGTTTTTTGAGGCAGACAGAGCAGGAAAAAAACCTGTCCCAGAACACAGGAACACTTTCTTCTTTTTGTATTATAATTTTGATAGTGCCATTCCCATATTTTCACTACATATTCCAGTTTTGGACACCTTAGTGCTTCCTTTTCTTAGAAGTGAGTTGAGATCCAAAACTGCTCTCCACCCCTGAAGCTTTAAGTACTGCTTACAACTTTGCTCTGAGAAAAAATTTAGCCATCTGTTCCCATGTTTCCAGTGTCTTCCTCATTTCACCCATGTAGGTGCCTACAGCAAAAATATGACTCCAGTCTGCCTACTGCTAGTGTAATCATCTGTTTCCACGATGAAGCCTGGTCTACTCTGCTGAGAACTGTGCACAGCATTATGGATACAGCCCCAAAGGCCTTCCTCAAGGATATCATCCTAGTCGATGATCTCAGCCAGCAAGGTAGCTCCCAGTTCTCTGTATGTGAGTTCCTTTTCCCAAAACTTCAGGAAAGAAACTGTCCTCCTCCAAAAAGTGTGTGAGGAGAGGAGAAGGCAAAGAGGACTTTCAGGAAACAAGCTAAACAGACCCCAGAGCTGGCTACCAGGTTGCACTATCCATCCCTAGAATCAGTGTAGCCTTTCAACTTTCAAATATGTTTCCTTTTTTCCCCATGTCATTTACAACTATTCTGAACTTTCCTACTTTAAAATAAGATCACAGTATGCAAATCTTAGGATTCCCACTGGACCAGATCTGCTGTCATAATTTCCAGACTTGGATTTTGGCTGAAGCGTAGAGTGGAAAAGTTCACATTGCTAAAGTAATCCAAAGTGCTTGGGAAAGCCAAACACCTGTAGTATCTCACTCTCATCTATGTATTTTATGAGATGATGAGAGTATCCACCTTTTACTGAAAACAGGAGAGGAGGCTATTAAGATTCCCACAGGAATAGCTTCATACCTTGTGAATCTCAGGTTCCATTAGTCTCTACTTCCATTTGACATTATGCTGCTGTAGAAATAGTTGAAACATGGCCTACTTGGCCATTTAAAACAAATACGCTTGAAACATTTTACCAGCAAGAAGTAGCATCTCCTACTACCTGTTTCTTTTCTATAACAGCTTGAATCAAAGCTAAAACATTCCAGTGACTGTTCTGTTTCTGACAGGGCCCCTGAAGTCAGCCTTGAGTGAATACATCTCTAAGCTGGATGGTGTGAAGCTCATCCGGAGCAACAAGAGGCTTGGAGTCATCCGAGGTCGGATGCTAGGAGCTGCACGGGCTACGGGGGATGTGCTCATCTTCATGGATTCACACTGCGAGTGTCAGAAGGGCTGGCTAGAACCCCTCCTGGCCAGGCTCTCCAGCAACCGGTAAATATCTTTGGATATGTGCATTTCTGCTGAAAGGGACATGTTTGGAAAGTGTTGGGTAGTTTTTGTAATCCTCCCTTGGTTACCTTCTTGCTTCTGGTCACATCCCTTTTATTTTCTACTTTATCGGCATATGCATCACTCTGATATGTGGGAAGCAAGCTGATAACCCTCACTTTACACCCAGTGTAAATTTCAAAATTTGTATCCAGTTAGAGCTTTAAGAAGGCTTCCTGGTGGTCAGAATTTAAAGTCAGTCTCAACCTGTTTGTAAATCAGCAAACATCCACCAGAGAAAACTACTGCAAGACTCTATTATTTTTACTTTTTAACTGTCTCAGTGATGAAGCCAAGAATAAAATGCTTTGTCCTCCTGCGCCAGTTTGGCTGTGTACCAACATCACCATTTGACCGCCATTTCTCTTCCACAGAAAAAGCCAGACTTCCTAGGTAGCCTAGACAGGTCCAGCTAATCACAGGTACTCTCACTGACACCAAAGTAATGGAGTAAGGTAGAGTAAGGTAGAGATTCATATTTCTGAGTATTTCATGTTTAGGGTGGTTCTTGGGCCTGCTCTCTATTGTACAGCTGAGCTCATCTATGCAGTCCTTTGAAGAGATTAAAACCACTGCAAATGTTTCTAGGCTTACATGTCAGTGAATCTTTTATTAAAGGGACATTTTTGAAAGAAAAATTTGTACATTAACATGTCACTTGGGGAAAAAATAATTGCTACAGGGGGTAAAATTAAAAAAATCCTTAAACTCTTACTAGACTGTTAAACAGTCACGCTAAATGCCTTCAAAGGCTGTTCCCAGGCACTGGAAGAAGCTGCTTTTATGGCTTATTATGTTTGCTTATAAGAGAATTAATATGAGCTTTTAGAAATTATTGCATCATTTGAATAAAAATATTAAGAATACTGAAAGCAAGAGTAATACTGTGCTAGAATGTCAGGAATATTCTTTTCAAAAAGGTCCTCCTTGGAAAAGCAGTTTTGTTTGCTGCGTAATTAGATGATTTATTATGAATATATTTCATGATTCTTCTGCCTTGAACTATAGTCTATTTTTGATGTTCAAGCAAAACTACTGTGTGTATCAATTGGCCGGTCCTTATTCAAGAGTATTGAAATGGCTGAAATTAAAAGAGTTACAAAAAGTCTCAGAGAGTGAAGAGAGAATTACAACAGCAAGAGAGAAGTTAGGACCCCACAATATCAAAAATTCATTGTCAAAAATTATCCCTCCTGAGGCAATGCAAAATCTCCAAGTCTGCTATCATTCAGAGAATCTGTAGCACTGTCACCAGGGGGTGAGAAAGGAATTCCCTTCCCTTATAGGACCCATATGTTCATTCATTTCTCTAGGAGAGAAGAATTTAACAGTGAATTAACGAATATCTAACTGGATTAATGAAGCAAAGGTGAAAAACTGATTGGATAATAGTATGGGTTAAGCCATCCCTTTTTGTGTGCTGTATCAGTCACTGTGTCTGACCCTGGAAGCTTTGTCACTGCTAGTGAGGAGAACCTGTGACATCCTCCACTAAGGAGGGAAGATAAGGTCTAAGGCACCTGGCAGTCACTTTCCCTTACTGTCCCTCTTTCTCCAGCTGAAGAATGGTGACAATAACCCTGACCTGATAAGGAAGTTAATTCATGACTTTTCACAAATTGCTTGTTATGCTTGCATGGAGATCACCATGGAAACGTAAAGCATTAGCATAGTCAACTTGGCTTCGTTTAGCACTTGAGGAGCTGTTAAATTGAACCATGTGCACTCCCTGAGACTACCCAAGTGAAGAAAGCACAGGAAACTGAGAGTGACTGCTGAAATATCCATCTTTCCTCTTCTTAATGTACCGATCAAATTGTAACTAATGCACTTTTGCTGGAGGGACAGGATGGTCAAACAATCACCTGGAGTGAGTGACGTGCTTGCTGGCAAGGGCCAATACAGCCTTTCAAAGCTCAAACTGTTGCAGGAGCTTAAGGGAGCTGTAGAGTGGTTTTAACTTTGAAAATTGTGCTTAAGCCTAATTTTCTAGACTCTTGATCAAAGTGTGTTACTATTATTGTGATCTTAGAGTGATGCTGAGAGATCCTTGCCCAGAATGAGATCTCACTGTGAGTTGAACATACTCACAAAAAGAGAGATATGCCCAGTTTTTAGTAGAATGTAGGATAAATATAAGAAAAATTATCCCAGTTTTACAGGTATAGAATTATTTATACAGAAATACTTGGCAGATATTTGACTTGTTCTTGGTAATGACTTTTCATCTCCCTACATGATGGGTTCATTCACTAACCCAATCTAATTTATTTTTCTGAAAAAAAGTATTAAGTCATTCTAAAATCATTGGATATACACTTATAAGCACCTTGATTTGGACTAGTTCTGTGAACCATGCCTAATAAATTGACTGGGAAGCTGTGCATGAGCTTAGTATATTGCCTAGAGAATGGTTCAGTGGTTTCCAAAGCATTCCTTGACATTCTGATTATTCAAGGATGAATACCATAGGCACCTGGACAATATTAGAAAACTGCATGAGGTACCCCACAGGTAATTTCATTTGACAACTGTTTGTGTGCCAGGCTAATTCCAGGTAAGAAGCATGGTGCATAACAATGCAGCTGTGCCATTATTACAGTCATCTTTGGAAGGGTTTGCCTTTTCCAAGAAACTACAGAGCTGCTATTTTGTATTCCATCCAAAGACAGGGAAAGGCAGAGCAGGCATGTAATGAACTGTTCCATGAAGCCTTAAAAATGTTGCTCCTTTGATCTAAAAACAATGGCCACAGTGCCGAAGCAGGATGATTAAAAAAAAAATTCCAAGACGTATTTCCTTAAAATACTTCATGAATGCAGAATGAACCTTGATTATATCCTTGACAAGGAATTCCACCTTTAAAAGTGGCCTGGGCACCATAACTATGAACAGAGAGGTGGTTTGCAAAGGGGTAGCTGGCCCTTAGGACCTTTCCCCTGCTCCTTATTGCAAGGGCTGTTTCTCTCCATGGTGCAGCACTGCCTATACTACAGCTCAAATATTAGACTAGGAAACAGAAACCTGTTACATTATTTAAAAAAGCTTATCTGGTTTCTAAAAGTCAAAGTGCCTCTACTTAGCACTGTGATTCTAGGTCACTAATCTTTAATGAAAATGCTGATAAACAGAATAAGAAATTAGCATAGCAGCAGAAAGGTCTTTCATTGTCTGTGTGCTCCCATCAGGAGCAAATGGAAGCTTCTGCTTGTAGATACAGGAATATAAAGAGTTCTGCTGTCCAGAAATTTTCTATGTGGTTCTGATTTTATGGTAATACACAGGAGAGAAGGAAAATATTTCGCACTAAAGATGAACAGCTTCTTCATCTCTTTTATTCTGATTCTCCACCTTTCAGTGGCCCATATTCCAGCTTTTTGAGCTACTAAATTCATAAGCCATCTGTTTTTTAAATTCAAAGACCACACAACCCCAGCATCTGAGCATGCAATTCCATGCTGCTCTCCCTATTTTGAAAGCCTTCCATACACTTCACATGGAACAGCCTGCTTCCTGGGATTTCTGTGTTTGCTCCTTCCTTTTATATCCCCTATTTGTCAATAACACTCATTCTAAATTCAGTAAATGTTCTGCATTTTCACGGTAGGTTATGGGAAGATAAGCTATCTCTTCACAATTTTTCACAGTTGATCAGGATCAGAAGGTGACCTATTTTAAAGAAGTAGAGGTGAAGAAAATAAAGACAAGGGTCTAAAGCCAAAGACAAATATTACTGCTAAACATAGGAGCAGTAAAGATTTAGGCATAATTCATGGTTCACTGATTGTCCAGTGTTAAAAGGCGTTGGTTACCTCCACAGATTTTGTTACTCTACATACAAATTTTAATATTTCAGGAAAAAAGGCAGGTTCAAATTTTATTTTTTAATAAAGCATTCCCTTAGCACTCTGCTTTGCAGAGATTTGTTTAGTGCTTAGCATTTGAATAATCCATCCATTTGAGTAGACTGTTCCTATGCCCTAAGTTAGTCTGGAGTTGGTCTGTAAAGCAGTATTTAAGTAATGCTTTATAACTTAGCCTTGCTATTTGCCATTCCTTATCACTGCATTTTATCTTCTTATTGACCTTATTTAATTTCAGGTGTACTGAATTCTGTATTTCTAAGACTTCAGTTAGCCAGCAGGGTGCTCTCAGTGGAAATGCAGTATTTTGTGGAACCATCTTGGGTCCTCAGTTACTGAAGTTTTGACTGCATGCAGAAACAGAGAACCAGGACTGCCTGGATTTCTTAGCTATCTAAGTTTTGCAAGCTATGATGCACCTCAAAATAGGTTGAGGAATATACATCATTTTTATGTTTGATATTTGGTTGTTTTGGCTTTTTCTTCCCCTTATTTAAAGGACAATTTGAACAGATTAAATCAATTCCCTTCCCAGCAAAAGAAAGTATAAATCAATACAAAAGCACTTTAAAAAAAAGTATAGCCAAAACTTCAAAATAGATACATTAATTAAATCTTCTTCTCACCATGTTACTTAGTTTAAAATTAGAAAAGAACATGATGTCCATGCGGACTGTAAAGGGTCATGGGAAGACATTTCATTTGCAATTGTATTTGGTAAAGAAATCCCAAACCAGGAAATTGTTCTTGTTTGGGTTGCTCTTTTTCATGAAATTGTGACCTTTTGTAATTTGTGTGAGTTCCAAGCATTTGAAATATTCACAGATTAGTCAAACAGTTCAAAGCCTCGCTGCTAGTTGTATTTGAATTTCCTGTTTTTCCCCTTCCTCAGATTCCACAGAGTAAAATTAGCAGTAGTTTGTGTTTCATTTCAAAGTGCCGAGAAGCTGCTCTCTGCCAGTTAACCAGTTAAAAACAAGAATAGCCAAGAACATCTTCCAATTATCATCTACTGCAAATTTGCATTTAGAACTAAACAAATATCAAACCATCACTGAATATGCAGAAAACAACTATTTTTTTTAAATCATACCAACCAGAAAATGGGTAAAGCCCTGCTTGATTAGGATTAAAACGGAATGTTGACCAATTTTCATACAAGATAAAGTTACCAGATTCCTCTATTTCAGATCAGAAAGACACTCCCAATATTTAGTTTTTAGAAGGTGTGGGTTTTTTTGTTTCAGCAGAGCTACATTGGGACTACACTATACTTACACTAGGTGAAGGTCTAGAATTACTCTCAGAAGCATACTCTTGAAAAGTGTTAATTCTGAAAAAGCTGCACAAGTAGTAGCTCTAAAACACGGTTATCAGTTTTTACTGTATAATTTTGTGGGACAGAACGTGACCTATTCCTGCAAATTATTTTCAGCTTAAACACTGTAATTTTCCATGCCATAATTTGCAGATAGTTTGGATAATTGCTTGATCTCCAAATTATCAGAATCCATTATGTCCTTATTGGTATATTTCTTGAATTGGAATATTGAAGAATCAATACCCAATAAGTAGAATTATTACTGTGCTGCCTACTTTCGTGAGCAATTGCACTGATGCCAGAAGCACCACTGGAGTTTGGAGCTTTATAGTGCCAACAAATTTAAGGCAGATGAAAAAAGAAAAGACAGGTTTTAAATAGTTGCAATAATATGAAAATGTAGGACAGTCTGAAATGTTTGGATCATCTGATCCAGAATATATCTGAGTGTGTCTGTATTTGAAGTCACTATCTGAACTATCCAGGATCAGTTCATGTGGTCTAGTCTGCATGGTCAAGGTCATTTTGAGTGGCTTAGTCTGCATTGCTTCTGGCTTCCACTCAAGTGCATGCTCCTGATACTTCCCTCCTGAATCTAAAGTTGTAAAATAAACTACCCCGGGGTCATTAATTCCTCAGTCCTGTCTGAATGAGAATGGCCAAACCAGTTGCACTGGATAGTGTGGGTTTCAGCAAGCAGAGCAAACTGAGGTGGGAGCTGTAGCTGCATCTATGCTCCCAACCAGGCAGTTGTCAGAGATACTTGTACACTGCAGACTGCAGCAGGCTGTAGAAATTACTGTTACAGTGACTTTACATTTTTGACATTTACTCACTTAAAATCCATTTAACTTGTCAGATGGATTTCCCCCAGCATATCAAAGAAAAGAAATGCCTGTTTGTGTGAGTCCAGTGAGACACTGCCTTGAGTAACTTTTAGAAGCAGGTATTTTCCTTTGCATGCTGTTAAGTGAGTAAAGCTTTCAGTAGAAAGGGCCCTGCTGGCTTGTGCGCTGGGTGGTTTCTCCTGTCATGGATACAAAACTGTACCACAGGGACATCATTAGGAGGATCAGGAAAGGATATCAGCTTTATTGTTTTTAGTATCACTTCTTTCCATTTCTTCTTGAGTCCTGCAGAAGAATGACAGGAACTCACTGGCTTGATGTATATGCCTGCAAACGCTACATGTGACCATAAAATTTTCTCACCTATTTATAAAGCAGATGCTTGTTTCTAAGAGTGCTTGTTATTGCATATTATAAAGGATGGTTTTATACCTGAACAGAGAAATAAAATCACATTTTAATTTTAAATCTTCTTGGTTTAAGCTCATCATAGGACAGTCTGCTCTTACTAGGAAACAAAACTGACTAATTTTAAAGCAATCCTCTGCATGGTTCATCTTTCTAGTATCAACTGGAAAGCAGTTTCTCTGTGGGCTTCTAAAATTCTCTGTAGGAAATGTCAACTGTGAAAAAACAAAGTTGGGAATTTCCCCCACTCTGATACTGAAAAAATATTATTCCAGTGATTGTAGAGGCAGAGAAGATAGGTCAAGATTACATTAACATCACCCAGACTACCATCTTCCTTAGCTTGTTCTGGCTTCTGCCATAGAAAAAATACAAATGTCTCACTGCACTGGAGACTTCTGAGTTGTCCTTTCTTCACTGACAGTATTATGTTTCAAGAAAATTTTTCTGCTTGTGATTTCTGACCAACATATACATTTTAAAAGAGAAGATAAAATCATCTACATTTTTCCCCCAAACTGACCATTTAATTTTCTCTCTGTTTTAACAGAAAGTTTTTTCCTAGGGAATAATTTCCTACACAGTTATTCTAGAACAATAATAAAGTTTTCCAATATACTTCAATCCCTCTTAAATAATACTGATTTTTCTCCAGAGGAGCTTCTGTCTATAGACAAGCCTTTGCACTGAGACCAGAGACTATCCTTTTAGCATAACAGAGAAGAAATGGATAATGTTATTTTTCCCTGCAGTCCCTAATACCATTTCATTCATACTCTGAAAATTTCCAAATGTGATATATCAGTGACCTGAAAACAAGGAACAGTGAAGAGCATTCTCAACTACCAGTTAATTGCAAGATGATGTGCAAGTACACTGTGAAATACTGTGACTTCTTTGCCATAGGGGAATGTCTAGTACCGCTTCTCAGACTAATCCAAATTTAACTTAAGTTAGAAATTAATTCAAGGATTGTCACTTACAGTGTAATGTCTCTGTTCCTGCTCTTAAAAGTAAATTCCACACTGTGACAGTACATTTTCAAGACTGTGATAAAATACAAACAGGCACTGGTTTATGAACTCAGTAAAAAGTATTTGTTCAAAACAACCAGCAGAAAAAACTAAGGATGATTGCACTCTTTATTGGCCTGATATGACAAACTCATGAAGTATGTGCAACATCTACAGGAAAATCAAAGGATGGTAAAGAATGAGGGGCCAAAATAATCTTCTGCTATTAAAATTTGCATCCATTCAGAGCCTGTAGTATCAGAGGTTGGGGCCTCTGTGTGAAATAGCTTTATAGGAATTCTGATGGTTAACTCATAACAAAATCCTGGATAGTGTTAAACGACAATGCAAGGTACAGGGTATCAGTAAATTATTGGTCTTTAGATTCCTCACTGCATGCTCAGTATTCCCATGCACTGAGCACCTGAGTTTCTGTCAGCAGGGAAACTAAGGGCACTCAGCATTTAGAGGAATGCTTGTGCTTGACAGCATCAAAGAGGAGAACTAGCAGAGTAATGAACTTATGCTTTGGTTTTAGAAATAAATGGTATTGTCTTTTTCAGAAACAGTGTCGTCTCCCCTGTCATAGATGTCATAGACTGGAGGACTTTTCAGTACTATCACTCTGTGGGCCTGCATCGAGGTGTTTTTGATTGGAAATTAGATTTTCATTGGGAACCAGTGCCAGAGCATGAAGAGAAGGTACGACAGTCTCCCATCAGCCCTATCAGGTAACAGTCCATCAGACAATGTGCCTTGCTCAGCTCAGCAGCACCACTGTACACTTTGGGTCATCTTGGGTCAGCTTCCAGCTAACAAGAGAAAGGTGTGGTTACTTGTACATGCTCAGTTAATAATTCTGAAGGGATAGGTTTTTTGTTTGTGCTATTTGTTTTGGCTTTTAGTAATCATTCTAATTAGGTTGCAGTCACACTTCCAATGTGACAAATACTTTCCACACCTCAACACAACTAGAGTACAGCCTGACTAGACAAGTTGTGGAGGTTTGTAGGAAAAGCAAAAGACAGGTCATATGGAG
>VWYI01016820.1:13528-83812 GCA_013399455.1 Anthoscopus minutus | reverse complement strand
CCGCAGCAGCGGCTCGGCGGGGACGGCGGGGTCGGGGCAGGCCCATCCCGCCCGCGTCTGGAAGGAGCCGTTGTCAATGACCAGCGGCACCGGCTGCGGGCTCCGCACGGCCGCGCTCGGCGCCAGCACCGGGTCCGGGGCCCAGCGCGCGTCCCGGAACGCGAACACCCGCGTGGGCGCCGCCATGGCGGGCGCGCTCCACCCGCGTCCGGCCGGGAACTCGGGCCCGCACGGGGGTTCCGGGGCGCCGCGGGACGCGGGGTCTTACGGTGATGGAGATGATCCTAAATGAATGCGCTCCGTAAAGTGAGCTCTGTGCGTGCTTCCAAGCCTAACTAGCAGGAGAGGAGATCTAATCGGTGGGACAGGAGAGAGCCAACACAGCACAGAATCATTGAATGGACCTTAAAGATCCCATCCCATCTCCTGCCATAGACAGGGACAGCTCCCACTGTCCCAGGCTGCTCCAAGCCCCGTCCAGCCTGGCCTTGGGCACTGCCAGGGATCCAGGGGCAGCCACAGCTGCTCTGGGCACCTGTGCCAGGGCTTCCCCACCCTCACACTAAAAAAAATTTCTTCCTAATATCGAACCTAAATTTCCCTTCTTTGTATTTGTACTCATTCCCTCTTGTCCTGTCACTGCAGTTCCTGAGGAAGAGTCACTGCCCAGCTTCCCTGCAGCTCCTTCACTCACTGGAAATGTGCCATGAGGTCTCCACACAACCTTCTCTTCTGCAGGCTGAGCAGCCCCAGCTCTCTCAGCCTGTCTCAAGGTCTCCAGTCCCCTCAGCAGCTTCATGGCCCCCTCAGGATTTGCTCCAATAATTCCATGTCCTTCTGATGCTGGAGCCACCAGAACTGTGCGCAGTGTTTGAGGTGGGGGTCTCACTAGGGCAGAGTAGAGGGGACAACCATCTACAACCTGCTGACATCCCTTACAGGATCATTTGGGTTGCAAAATGCTTCCAAGATCAAGTCCAAACTATGACCTAACACAACCATGCAAACTAGATCAGAGCCTCATCCAATCCTGGATATTGTCCTTCCTGAACTGAGGGGCCCAGAACTGGACACAGGACTCGAGGTGACCCTCGCCAGCGCCCAGCACAGGGCAAGAATCACTTTCCTGGTCCTGCTGGCCACAAAATTCCTGAGACAGGCCAGGCTGCCATTGACTTTTTTGGCCTCCTGAGCACACCTGGCTTATGTTCAGCCACTGTCCACCAGCGCCCCCAGGGTGGAACCTGTCAAGATTGTCTTAAATTGGGATGTTCCTTGGTGTAAGACCTCTGTGTGCTTTCAAGCCTAATGAGCAGGAAAGGAGACCTTACCAGTGGAGCAGGCAGCAGGACCATCCCTTCATCAAGGACATCCTGGAGCTAACAAGCTCTAGGGGTGTAGCAAATGAAGATGTTGATATATGTCTATCTATTGCTAACCTGGCAAAACACTCAAGGTTCCTGTGTCCTAGAGCTGAACATGTTCATTATAATACTAAAAAAGACCCTTCCCCTGAGAATGCACAGAAATTGGCTGGGCTCATGGAACTTGCAAGGCACTTACTAACCAGTCCTAACAGAGGGGCTGTGCTTGGAGAGTCACTAACTCTGAATGTCACTAAATAATGGCAGGGAAAGTCCATGGGGCTGTGCTGGATTTGTGGAATACCCCTGAGCACGCAGGCTGGGGCAGCTCTGAAATGAACAATGTCTCTCATGAGTGTGTCATTATTGGCTTGTTGCACACCAAGGAACAAATCCAATTTTGTGGGTATCACCATCAGCCTGGGGCTGGGCTGTACCCCTGCTACCCTTCACACAGGGCCCCCCTGCCCTTTAAACTTGGGCTATGAAATCTCCCCAAAGGCTGTGGCTTGTGTGGAGGTGAAACCCCATAGCCCTGGGCCGTGCCACTTGCTCAGGAGGTCACAGACATAGCCTGGGCATCTGCCACTCCTGTGCCACCAGCCCCTCTGGAGATGCAGGGAATGGGGAAGGTCTTTCCCCCTTATCTCAGCCCCTGTTCCCTGGGTTCCATGGTGGGGTCCATCCTGCCACGGCAACAAGGACGTCCCAGGCTGGCTCAGCTCAGTGAGAGCCAGTGTGGACTCAAAGAGCTTCCAGTGATGTGACTAAGAGACACAATTTGTCATTAAAATTAAACAGATCACAGCTTCAGCTCCTTTCCATCCCTCTCAACACTGCCTCTGCAGACAAACTATCAACAGCCTGATTTCCAGAGGTGCCCCCAACCTGCCACCCCCACTGTGTAAAACGGGGACTCAAATACTGAGCATCCTTGAAGCTCAGGGCATTAATGGCTTTTCTCACTTGTTTACCCAATGCACAAAGCAGGGCTAATAGCTTTCTTTTATCATGCAGAGGTGTTATTAATGAGAATTAATAAGAATTTGCAGAGTTCATTTAGATCTTGGGATTAAAAGGCTCATTTCAAGGGGCTGTTACTACATAAAAACAAACACACGTTCACAAGCAAGAACATTAAATGCAGGCAATCATTTGTAACGTGCATTTACATCACTGCTCTCTACTCCTGAGAGCTACACAAACAATTAATCTAGTCAAACAACCCTCTGTGAGGTAAGCAATAGATTATGGTTTTATTTTATTGAAGGAGAAACACACAGCATGATGAATATCAAGATATCAAGTCACATATCTGGTTCCTTCTTTGATCACTACAGAACTCCTTTACTCTTAAGCAATACTTTTGTTCACACACATCCTATGAAATGTGCTAGTTGCCCTTCTTGGAGAGAAAGGAGACAGAAGGGCAATTAAAATATAAAGGTTTATTTCCCTAAAGGATTAACTAATAAATGATGATATACAGAATAGGCTAAAAATAGAGCCTATATGGGACATATTTGTGCTCTGCATTGAATAAGAGCCCAGGAGAAGTATCTTGTAGCCGCTCATCCTCTGCACCTCTCTGGAGGGTTAAATCTGTTTCATTCTCAAGAGCAACCTTGGCTACTCAGTCTCAAAGTGGCCAAAGCACTTGGTTACTCCCTATAGCCAAAGACAAGAACTAGAACTACGGTTTTAACATAAGCCTCAAAAGCTTCCTAACCTGTATTTATCCTTTAAATAGCAGCTGAAGAAAACATCTGACTTGATTGGCCTTTCTCAGTTGTTCTTATCCCCTGTTAATCCCTGTTGCTCCCTGCCCAGCACGGGGCTGTCCCCTTTGCTGATTTATCTCTCCTCTCATAACCACCAGCGCTGCAATGAGAGTTATTAAAAGGTGGTTAGAGAGGGGAGCACTCGGGCTGCTCTAAACTTAGCGTAACCCGAAGCAAGCCATGAGGTATCCCCTGGTTCCTCTGGTGAACGAGCTGACCTTTCCTCTGCTTTTCTTCTGGTTCTGTTTGCCGTTTGTAATGCTGCTGATCATCGCCATTGTCTGGCTACAGCTGCTGCTTAATGAAGGTAAGATGGGCAGTGGATCAGGTAAAATGCTGCTGCATAAAGTTAACTTCCTCTTTAAAGCACTCTGCTGGTTATTTTTAGGTTAATGCCACTTGTCACAGCAGGAAGCTAAAGGTTTGTTAGTACTGGAGGTAGCATATAGAAAACACCAAACAAATAATTATGCTTTTCTGTTAAATATGCTTGCAAGACAACCAAGCTGCCTCCTACCCTTCTTACACTCTCCTTTTTTCTCAGAGGTAATTTGATTTAAGAAAGACAAAGGGCAAGTAATTTTTATAGGTTTCTATTTCAGAAATCCCCCAGAAAGCAAGCCTAATCCTCTAATTCTGTACACTTTAAATTCTGGCCTCATAGTTCTCTTGCACCTCTCCTTTTTGGGAGGGCATGGAGGGTTTTATTGGGGGAGCTGGTAAGGAGTTCTTTCATGCTGAGGCTGATGGAAAGTTTTGAAGGGAAGAAGACATGCATTTTCATTTATTTATTTTGCCAGGTTTGTTTTTTCCAGGCCACCCCTGATTCTAACATGTCAGCAACCAATAACAGGCTTTGGTTTAGACTAATAATAAGCTTGTTGTTGCACTCGTGAGGATAAAGCCTTGCTACTGTGCTCTAATGCTGGGAAAAAACCTCAAAACTATTCCCAACTGAAGAAGTTCAAAATAAGTGACAAAATATATATTTTACATAGCTGTGCCACATCTTTACCCTGCAGTTGAGTGCTCAGGCTTTTGTCTGGACAGAGTAATTCTCTTGAAGTTTTGAAGGAGATTTTTCAGGTTATTCTTGCTACATTTACATTTACAATTTCTGGCCCTGTAGTGACTGCTGTTAGCACCAGGCTTCCAACTCTTTCCACAAGGGTTCTAAATTACATTTTAACCACTAAGACTAGACAAATTGCTAAATTTTTACATACCAGCATATTTACAGAATAAGAACATTAAAGGTTTTCTCAGTTATAAAAATAAAAGTACTCTTTTTAATAACTTCCTAACTAATTCAGTCATATCCACTTCTTTTATGCTAGTTTACAGCAAGCACAAGTAAAAGGTAGTGTTTCAGCTCCTCCTTTAATATGATGGCCGATAAAGAGTTAATTAGATAAAATTAAACACTTGTAAAGGCCTTTTATTGTCTAGTTTGGTTTGAAAATCCTTTATTTCAGCTGGAAAAAGTTCAGAGGGACCTTGTTCAGCTCCTAGACAGAACATGCAAGTCTTGCAGGCGTAGAAAAAATGTCACATAGAGGTGTTCTACATGTTCTTTTTAAAACTGCTTCTAGCACAGATGCCCAGCACAGAAAAGATTAATAAAGAATCTCCTGATGAGCCTGATTCAGACTCTGAGAATGAACTAACAGAGGAAGAAAACCAGAGTGATGCATCCAGTACAGAGGTGCAAGAGGAGTCACAATCCAGTGGAACTGCGGGAAGACTGAGGCCCAAGCCTGCTTATCTGAGCTCAAATCCAAAGAGCCAAAAGCAAAATCTTCTTTCTGTGACCTCAAACAGCTTGTCCCAGAGGCGGAAGATAAGATATTTCCAAGAAAAGAGCATTTTCTGTAACATCCTGATGGTGAGTACTGGGACCAGGCTGCCTCCTTGCATATCTATTGCTTTTGTGCCTCAGCTCTGACTTTTTTCACCTCTGCCTGACTCAGAGGCCTCCTGGGTAAGACAAAGCTCCAAGATTGGTTTCTGCCAGGTTAATAACTAACAGGAGGTTTTCTTTTCTGCCTGCCCTGCTTGTGATGACTCCTGGTGCAGACAAGGTAAAGGTAACACAGAATTGTGCAGAATGACTATCACAAATACATGTGTTGATATATATTTAAAGGTACACATGCATATTTTAAAATTCCTTTAGAACTACATTTAAAATGGCAAAATTTGCTACTTATTCCTCTAAGATAAGAAGTTTAACTCAGCCATGTGTAGAAACTCTCCTGGTATTTATGGCTGATATTACATACTTTTAAAAGTTGCTTCAGGTTTCTTACAGTGGAGCATGTGACTGAAAATAAGATGTATTTCTCTTGCTCAATATGAACCGAGGCCAGAAGTCTCTTTGCAAACACAGCAGCCCTAATAGCTTTTAGGCTATACACAAATCCCAAAAGATACACTTCCAGCAGTGGAAGAGCTGCATGTTTTGTACATCTTCTCTTTCCCTGTGCCTTGACTGTCTGTTCCTTTGCAGAAGGAGCTCACAAGGGAAGGCTGCTCTGTGCCTCCACTGTCACTATCCCATTGCTGGGATTTTTGAATTGCAGCAACTGAGGTACTCGCTCACCTTTCCTTCTACCAGTTCTGCTGGAGTGCTAAGCTTGGTTAGGCTGGACTAGCCAAGGACTGGAATCAGCTTAAACTGCTGCAGTTATTTGATCAGCACAGCCTGAAGCTGAGCTTTAGCATGACACCAGCAATACCTCAGTTGAAAGCATTTTTAAGACCATTAACACCACCAAGGCAGTACCAAATCAGTGTAGTAACAATTTATTTAACATTCATTAATTTTGTAGTTTTTCAAAAGCTAACAGTGCTAACAATGAGCTTGGTCTTGTCTAGGGTACCATTTGGTTCTCCTAGAATTCCTCATATTGAGGATTACTGAGCACAGCAGCTTGAACTTGTCTTCTGCAGAACATAACATTTTCTGGTTTTGTTAGGTGGGTGAGGGAAGGGAACAAGCACTGGTGGTTTCAGAATCCTGTATATCCCTCTGGAAATGGAACCTCTTCCAAAGACAATTCTGTTCTTCCTTTTCTTCTACAGCTGTTGTGCACCTTGCTTTCTTCTCTCACCTGGAATTTTGTCTGCCTGTTGTTCCAGACCTTTAACATCCTCAGGACTCTACTGCTGCCATCCTATCTGGTTACCTACATGGCTCAGCTGTTTGCTTTGCTGGGTGAAAAAGCTGGGAAAATCCTGAGCTCCCTGAGGCTGGAGAGCAGAAGATTGTTGCTCTCAGTCCTGGGGAGGAAACTGCGGCTGAGTCAAACTCAGAGAACCACATCAGGGTGAAAATAAAGCAGGGAGTCCCATGGCAATCCAGGTCAGCACTGGTGATAGCTGCTGCAGCATGGCAGAGGGAGGGGAATTCTCTGAAAAAGAAACCCACTCAAGACTAAGCCAGCACCTACTCAGCTCACCACAGCTGCTTTCAGAGTCTCGATTGCCTAAATGTGAAATGGATGCCAGCAGCCAATTTCTTGTCCACTCTGCTCCCCTCCCACCTCAGAGGGATAAGCTCCTTTTTTATAAGGACCAAGCACTCCTCCAGCACCAGTGATAATTTCTGCTCACCAACACTAATCAGTAGCTCTTACTGGATTTAAATGCAGTACAGCCATAGGATTATTGTATTCTTAGACCAATTAGCACTTTTCTCATCTGCAACTCGTCACTTCTCAAGGTAAGAAACGACTTTTCAATATTCAGGTCTAAGAAATGAAGCTGGCCTACATCCAATTAACAAGAAATAATTAAGTCCTCAGCAGATCCTGAGCATGCAGGTCTCTGATTTCCGCTCAGGCTTTTCAGCACAGCTGGCAGGCTGATGTAAGGTAGATTACAGCCTGGAGAGGCACTCACCAACAGCTTCATTTAACCAGTTATTGGAACCACAAGGAGGGTGAGGAGCCTGAGATGAGCCATCGTTTTGTAGCCTAAGGGTTTATCGAGATGCTGGGTTCTGAACAGAACAGCTGTGTGCTCTTGTGTTGATGCGCACGTTCAGCACACTCTTTTGTTTTCAAGAGGAATTACAAAGTAATTCAATGAACACGCTGCCGCTTGTGAAAGTCATTGTTTCTGCCGCCCATGTGCGGTGCCTGTCTCTCCAGAGCCTTACACGGGCACGCTGTGCTGCACCAGCCCGCAATAACGATGAAACCTGCCCTGGTTGTGTTTGCCTTTCCCTCCCCATCCCCTGAGCCTCGCGTGGCCAAATATTTGTCCATGCTCTTAAATAAAACTTGTTTGTCCGCATCTTAATTTTCGCGGCTCCTTTCTTTAGAAAAGAAAACACAAAAGAAAAAGAAAAGCTGTTTGCCGAGGACATGCCCCTCTCCTGGGAGGGAGCTTCGAGGGTCTTCTCCAGCGGGGATCCCCCGTTTCTTCCCCCGCCTGTTAGCGGCGAACGGGAAGGGTCGGATGCTCCCGGCAGATGCGGAGGGAGCGGGCGGGGAGCGGGGCGAGCTCAGGAGGGGCGGGACGGGGGCGGAGGGAGGAAGGGAGGAAGGGTCTCCTCTCTGCTCTCGCCTCCGCCGAGCTCCGCGCCCTGCCCTGGGCGGCTCCGGCCAGCGGGTGCTGCGCTGCGGGGTCGGCAGAACTCCCGCTCTCTGCTCCTCCTCTCCGGCCGTGGTCTGCAGCGCTGGCCGCTACAGGTAAGCGCTGATCGTTCCAGGTAAGCGCTGATCGTTCCAGGTAAGCGCTGACCGCTCCAGGTAGGCTGATGCTCGGCTCTGCTGCGGGGCTCCGGCCGTGCCCCCAGCTCCGGTGCTCGGGATGCCGTGCTTCTACAGTGCTGAATGTCCGCTTTTCCCGCAGAATTTGGCTTCTTCCCCTTTGGGGAATGGGGTTATTGTCTTGGCTGTGCCGACATCTCAAAGGTGTCTTCCCTGAACCAGTGAGAAGGACATTTGCCGGTAGTGTCAAGGTTTTTCTCTTTACCTTTTCCACCATGTGCGCTTAAAACGTGTCGGCAAGAAAGGCTTCATCTTGCAGCTGCACCTCTAATAGTGCAGCTGAACCCCCGGGGGTGATACCTCCTGTCTCTATGGGATTTCACTTCTTTAGGCTGCTTGAGTCTTTTAGACTCTGTTAACCTTGGCTTGAAAAGAAGCCCTGCTGCCTTGAGAGGGTTGCCAGGATGCCACAGTTTAAGCTAAAAATGTTGTACTGGGACCATCACTGCAAAGAAGTAGACGAGCTGAGGTGGGTAAATAAACAATCCAAAGGTCTAGGAGAATATTGCCTCTTGTACTGCCTGGTGATGTTCTAAAGCCTGGTGCTACCAAAGTGTGAGCTTTGTGTAGTTTCAGTCTGCATAAATACACTCAGAATAGCTCTAGCTTGGCTGGGCTGGCTGTCCCTGGCAGTGTCACTGTAATAGCAGGGAGGCTGGTGCCAGCTTGCAAAAACCTGCTTGAGAAAGCTACTGTGAGGACTCCTAGTTCCTGCAGGGGTGCCCAGTACCACAGCTATGCTGATGGCACTGGTGGTTTAAACCTGGTTTTCCTGTCTTTGAGCTATGAGAAATAATGCACAAATAAATATTTGGCTGCAAAGAATAGGACTTCTGTGTGCGAATTTAGCTAAAAGTAGTATTGAAAGGACATTTTGGTTCTTCTGAGGGTCAATGCCTCTTGTAACAGGTTGGTGGTGTGTGAACCTGGCCTGGAGAATGGATACAGACCTACAGATGAGGAGCCTCAGTTTGGACCTGTAGACTTCTGTGATCTACATTTGATAAAATCCTTCCTTTCCCTGAATCTGGCTGTAATGCCTGCCCCTGAGCCTTTCTTTGCTGGGCTCACAGCATGAATGGAGCACGACCTTGCAGCTGCCTTGTAATCTGTAAGTGCTTCAATAGCATTCATGAGTTTGTGCTTTAATTTCCTTTTGCTGTTGTGTGCAAAAGCTTCTTCCTGAGCATTTGTAGGAGTTCCTGCCAGTGTGGTTGTTTACACTGACTGCAAATAGTTTTGGATTTAATTCACCTAAAGGTCTCTGATTCACCTGGTGCATCATTTCTCATATGCATCCAGCAGTCTCTCCCATGCTGCAGCAAGCAGGTATTTTTCTCCACTGTAAAGATAGCAAAATGTGGATTGAACACTTTGGAGCACAGCTTTAGTGAGAGTTGTAATTTGGTAGTTCCTTTTGGCTGAAGTTAATCCTCCTGGGAGATGGAGGATGCATTTCTGTGTGCCAAAACGTATTACATGTTTTTTGTGACCTTTTGCACATCACTTAACTCTCTTTTTTCTCCCTTCTTGTTTGTAAAGCCTTTACTTTGCAGGCATGTTGCAGGGGTGGGGTCTGTTAAACATTAAGACTCTGTTGGGAAGCATTGTATGTACAAAAACATAGATAACAATTTCTTTCTCCTCTCAGCTCAAAACTCTGGAAGGTGTTGGTAAAAAGACCCAAACTCTAATCTAGTGTAAACTGAAGTGACCTAATGTGTTTTGGTGGATTTAAGTGATAAACATATCTCAAATCACTATGTCAGAGCATTTTGAAGGTCTTGCAGCATGTGGGGATCTCTAACTTGTCAGCAGGACCTCTCTGAGTAACAGCTGGGTGAGCTGTGGCTGTTTACATCCTTCTCCTGCAGGAGTCATGGGATGATTTAACTTGCTTGACATCTGTTTCCAGTAAGGAGGAATTGGGGTTCTTGGGGCCAAGCTGTATGAAGGAAAATAACACTGAAAGTTTGGCTCAAGATCCCAAGAGGGCGCAGCAGCAGCAGCCAAGCTCTTGGGTTAATCAAGACTACATTTTTGAAGTAATTTTTTTTTTTTAATATGGAAAGGAAAAAATCCATAACTGTTGTTTCCCACTTCACAACATCTTTGATTAGTTGGCTAGAGAGTTGTGTTACTTGTCAAAGCTTTATAAACTGAAATGGGTGGGTGTCCAGCTTGCCTTAAGGAGAATATCACTCATTGGAGCACTGAAATGGGAGCCCAAAGAGGTGCTGGAACCTCAGCTCTTCACAAGGCCCAACTGGGCAAAGCTTTCAGAGCCCTGCTCTGGCTTGTGTTTGACCCTGCTTTAAGCAGGAGATTGGCTGAGGTGGTGACCTGAGGAGCCCCTCACTTGAGCTTGTGATGGTGTAAACTGCCCCAGGACCCTGCCCTTCCCTGTGTGCAGAGCAAATGAGCCCCCACCCCTTCAGGGCTTCCTTAAAAATCACTGGGTCACTTGCACTGGGATCTTCTCTTTTGGGTCAGGAGGTCACTAGGGCATACATGCAATACACTCTTAGCTTTTTATATCCTTTAAAAGTTAGAAACTACCGTACCTGATCAAAAATATCACGCATTTTAGCTTCATATGCTTTTTAGGCTCCCAGTTCAGCAAAATATTTTCTTAATTGGGGATGTTATGGCCCATATGCTTCTATTCCAAGCAGTTTAAATGCTTTCAGTTAGAGACATAAAAATATCTTAGTTGTGACATGATGTTTGAGCCTTCCTGCTGTGGATGCAAAATCCATATGGCAACAAGGCTTAATTGAAACCTGCTGGACTTACTTTTCTCCTGCAACGTATTAGATGGAATATTCTTCATGCAGCTGGCTTGAAAGCACTGCCCTGAATTAGACATTTCTAATCAATTTGTGCTTTTGGAAATTCTGTTCCATTCCATGACTTGTGATTTTGATTTATTTAAAGCACTTCAGTTTGATAAACTACATATCAAGTACAGCCTGTGTGATTTATTCATTATTTATTCCACAGGCTTTCAGTGTAAGTCATCCACTACAGAGTTGTTGACTGGGTGGATAAGTCCTTCCAGGTGTGTTGTGCAGTAAAAAGCTTGTCTGAAATCAGAACTTGTTGCTTGAAGGGTTGGGTCTCTAAATTGGTTTGAGATCCTGGTGTTTGTTGCTGTTTGGTCAGACCTTGGGTCAGTTTGCAGGAGAGTAGGTTTTGTGATTGCAATTAAGATTGGGGAAAGAAATACAAAAGCTGATCTAGCTTAAAGCAAACTCCCCAAAGCAGATTACTCCAAGAGTCTGGAATGTGTTGGTGGGAGGCTTCAGTTTTAGTGAGATGTTGCTCCATGCATGCAGGAGTTCTTCCCTTCCTAAATAATTGTTTCCATCTGCATGGCTTATTCCATCATCCCCCAGGGCTGCCAGGGCCTGGATTGCTGAGCTATTAAAATCTGTGTGTCTTGTAAGAATGAGGATCTTTCTCACTAAATATTCTGTGCCAGCTGTGTGCAGAGGGAGCTTTTCTCTGGTCAGACAGAAAAATAATAGGGCAACCCCCACTGGGGGCCTTTTAGAGCAAACAAATTCTGGTATTTCTTTCCCATACTTTTAAATTTTTAGAGGGAAAAGTTTCAGGACCCTTGAATCTTCCTGCATAACATCTGGCAAGCCCATTACAAATTCACTAGCTCTCTGAAAAATTGTTTAGTTCTTATATAATATAGAATTTTGGCCATCTGTGATAACTTGAATTGAAGGTTGGGGCTTCTGGTGTGTGAGATGTCCTTGTGAACATACACACTCCCATCATGTGGTGGAGCCTGAGCATAGGAAGTGACAGCAGCCTGCTTGGCCAGTACACACTGGTGGCTCAGCAGCAGCAAACTGGGCAGCCTGGGCATGGATGGAGTACTGACAGGAGGCTGCTGGGCAAGAGTTATTTCATATTCCTCAGTGATCTCTGCCTAGGGAAGCATGGAAGATGTATCCTTGTAACTGAGCAGTGCTGGAAAGGCACAGGTCTGGAGTACTCATCCCTCCCTTGCCTCTGCACTTTTCTCTCTGAAGGTTCTCATTTCTGAATTAGATTTTAGTGATGAGCACTGGAAGTAAAGGTGGAATTTCTTGTGTGTAAGCCCTTGAGCGAACAGAAGCCTGGAACTCTTGTAAAGCCCGTAGCAGGTGGCCAATATATAATGGAACTGGAAGGATATCCTCTTTAGGCAACAAATAAATACAGCTTTGCTGATGAAAGTTGTTTTTCTCAGTCAAGGTAAAGCAGGGACAATGTTCCTGTTTGAAAACAGCGGGGCTGACACAGTGGAAGGAAATCCCAGTGTGTCTCCCAGCGGAAGGGGAGGCATGCAGGGCAGTATATACATCCCTGCAGCTGATCTCCCAGCCCCTTGTTTGGGGCAAACATTCCTCAGTCCTGGCCTCCCTCCAGCCTGTGCACGAGCAGGGTACAACTAGATAAAGGTAACAGCTGTATTTAGCTGCAGTGTTTCCTTTGACTAATGGGAGAGGAAGGATCCCTCCTAGGAGCAGCTCTTGGAGCCACATCCCTCATCCAAGAGTTTCAGGGTTCATCCACTCAGCATTTCCAACGCTGCCTTGGCGGGCAGGTGTGAGGCTGCTGGGTGTTTGCAGGCCAGAAAGGGCTTGGAGCGAGCACGGAGCTGCCAGCTCCCCTGGGAGAATCCAAGGCTTGGTGAAATACCAGCACGCACCCTGGAAAAAGCTTTGATGGAGAATGGCTTTTTGCAGGGCTCGTTCTAGCTGTAATAATGTGTTAGATGGAAGGAAGCTTAACTGGGGAGTGCAGTTGATGAATAAAATCAAGGAATTGCTGCTTTAAGGCATTCCTGTGAATTCTGCTGGGGTGGTCTGTGCAGTTTTGTAAAGGATTAGCTTCACCTCATTGTTAACAAAGCAGATGGCAAAGAAAAAACAGTCTTTGTAAAGGTCAAGAAGCGGCTAGCTGGGGGTCTATGAATATCATTTAACCCCATAAAAGTTCTTATTCTGACACTGGCACTGAGTCAGGCATCACAGTTCCTTTGGATTTCTTCGAGTTCCAGGAGGATGTGTGCTGTGAAGCCAGCTTTATTATGTGAGCTCATCAGGTAAAAAATTCAAACCAGGACTCAGTCCCCTCTCAGAGGGATGGCAGCTTGTTAATTCTCTAATTAATTGGTTAATTGACAAATTCCCTAACTCCCATGCTTATGAGGAAGCTGGTTTCCCATCTGATGGTGAGAATGCTCCTCCCTCCTCCTCCAGCACTGTGCAAGTATCACAGAGGGCAGCCTGGCAGCCTCAGCACTGCAGATGCCATCAGGTCAGCTTGAAAGCATTTTGGATATTGTGATGTATTTACAGCTTCCACCATGGAAGCCTGATTTCTGCCATTCCTGTGGGTACTTCCAGTTTTTTCTGAAGACTTTGTCATATCAGAAATGCCCAAGAGCTGCCTTTGCAGAGATACAAGAGCAGCAGTTCTCATTGCCTCCTCTCCTTTGTCTCTGCCATGTGTGCAGCTCTTGT
Source organism: Anthoscopus minutus (assembly GCA_013399455.1). Taxonomy (NCBI): domain Eukaryota; kingdom Metazoa; phylum Chordata; class Aves; order Passeriformes; family Paridae; genus Anthoscopus; species Anthoscopus minutus. The sequence goes on along the minus strand of VWYI01016820.1, from coordinate 70,361 downwards.
TTTAGCCCAGTGGCTGCTTCCCAGCATGATCAGGCTGAGCTGTATCAGCATTTTTGGGGCCAAAACATGAGCAGGAGTCAGGTCAGCAACCACAGCCAGGTAATGCCTATGTCAGAATATGGCCATTGTACAAAAGTTTGGTTGCTTACACCAGGGTTAAAATGTTTTTCTGAATGTTAGTTGGGTTAAAGTGTTTATTTGTCAGAATTACTAGAGCTATGAGGTAAAACACAATTGTTTTAGTTCCTTTCTTGTGTGTTTTTAGGCATGTTTTTATGAAATCTTTGTAGTTTTCAATTCAGTCCAGGCTGAATTTCTGCTTCTTTCACTTATGGGTTTTGACTTATGGTTTTTCACTTATGGGTCTTTCACTTATGGTTTTTCAATGGCTGATCTATGTAATATCTTCTTTTGGCCTTGGCACCAGCATTGCATCAGTCTGACCTTGCACATCAGGCGTAAACAATAAAAATCTGTCTTGCATCTCTTGACACTGATGTCTGAGACTTTGTGTCCCATCTTCTCTCTGGCCCTCCAGTGAGAGCAGTGGGGTTTATACAGCAAACAGCACGTGGGGATTTATAGGCACTGCTCTAATCCCTGACTGACCTTTGAGATGATCTTACACCAGCAGCCTCACCTGCCCTGAGCTCTTCCTGTAAATCCTGCCCCACAAAGCTGTTTGGGAATGTCTGTAGCAAGCTCCTCCATCCCCTCACTGGCCCCCAAGCTAGATCATGTCTGATATCTTCCAGTCCTGGTTTTCATGAGGACTCATGTAATTAAACTTAATCATTAAAATTTTGGAAAAACAAGCCCTGTTCTAATGAGTTAACAGGCTCTTGACTACAAATAGCTCTGTAAGAGCTGTGAGCTGTATTGTGCAATCAGGTCCAGCATCTCAACCAGTTTTGTTCCAGCTGTTGCATGGTTTATAGATGAAACCAGTACAGACAAGCTCTGTGTGCTGACTTCAGAGCCAGACGCCAGCAGAGCAAAAATAGTGGATGCTGATTTTTTTTTTTTTTTTTTTTCACTTCTGAGCCCTTAAACAGCAGTCCAGTTCTCGAGGGTAAATGTGGAGAATGTCCATAAATATAAATTACAGGCCACTTGTAATCTCTCTCCACACAGAGGAGTTTGGACTCTTCCTGACAGACCTGTTGCAGCTGAAGAGATGACAAAGTGGAACAGAAGCCTGTTAGGATAAATGATGGCACTTTGGAGTACAACAAAACTGTTGCTTATGAGTGGAATAATAGGCACTTACAATTGCCAAACTGGCTGCTAAATAAGAGCTGCTGCTACTTGACTGTATTCAATCTTCTTTTTATTTTGGAAATAACTGATTGAGCAATCAGGATCTGCAAAAATGCAGCTCCTCTGGAGAGGGGGATGTCCTTCTGGTCCCTGCTTGGAGTCTGGTGGATCTACCCAATAATGGGAACAGTGGCATTTCATTCCTCAAGTAAACTCCCCACAACAAGGTGTGTGGGGACACTGTGGAGGGACCTGTTTATCTCTGAATCTTGGAGTATTTAGGTGAGTGGATTTAGGTTTCAGTGTAATCATTCAATATGACAAGTTTCGATAAGGGAGGGAGGGGAGTTTCCAGCCTAATTTTGGCTAGTCTGACCCAATATAAAAACTTAGGAGGAGATTTTAAAAACCATAATATGCTAAAATCTATTAAAACAAACAAACAAGAAAGCCTCCTAAGTGAAACATTGCTTTGAAAACTGTATTTGTTCTTAGTCTGTGCTCAGGTGTTTCACTTTTAATCTTAACAAATAGCTTGGTTGTGTAGCTATGATCAGGTCACTCCTACATTTTTCCTCCTCTTGTCTTACCATCCTTGCTAAAACTCCAGCTTATCAATAGCTATCAGTGGCTATTGTTGAGCTGTCTCATAACCTTGGCAGCTGCACTGACTGTGGGCATGACTTCTCCCAGGAGTGGATGTTTGGCATTCTTTGGGCAGCAGCTCCTGTGGGATGCCTGCAAACAGACTGACTCATGGTGAGTTCAGCCCAGAGAGCCCATCCCGCTGCTGTGATTATGCTGCAGGAAATAAACAGGATGACAACCTAATCTATCACATCTTTGAGCTGAGAACTGGGGCACCCCACTCAGAAAGTCCATTTCTGACATTCTCCCTATTTGCTGCTCCATTGCTCCATCCGTTTCCCAGAAGGGAACAGAAAATCCAAGGTGCAAAAATCAAAATGAGGTTGATGAAATCAGCTGGGGCATAAGCTTGGGAGCTGGAGCTTTTGCATATTCGCCTTCTGTGAACAGTAAGGATGTTCAAAGTGCTCTGTGGAGGTGGTGCTGGGGATGAGCTGTGCAGAGAGGAGTCTGGAGAATCCCTGTGTGTGCACAGCTGGCACAGCTGGGCTGGCACGAGGGGTTGGTCACTCACTGCAGCTGGAGCAGGGACTGACTGCTGGTCACTGCTCCCACCAGCCCCTCCTCCAGAGTGATGGGTGGCACTGTCATCTGCAGGGATAATTGGGCCCTGTGCTTGGAGGAAGTGAACAAGCAGCTTGCTGGTCATTACTCTGGTGCCTGTGACTCCTTTCTGCCTTCAGTGCCCAGCAGGAGAAAGATTTTTTTAGCGAGGCACAGCTCCCTGTAGTTACCAGGCATGTGTTTGAGCAGGGAGGTAAACGAGGTCATCCTCTGAAACCCGCTAAGGCTTCTAATTTTACACAGTCCTCAGTGCCCAGGAGGCAGAGGCATATTCAATTTACATTAATAAGTAAGTCTTGGTTATTCATCAGAATAAGTGTTTTTGAGTGTTAAGAATAGCTACTGTCTTAGTGCTTCCTCCTATTGTTACAGCTCTTCCTTGAGCAGTGGAAATGTTTTGGGTGATTTAAATTACATTTACAGTAGTAATTAGGTTTAAGCAGCATCGCAGTTGACTTATCTGAATATACATCTGTGTCTAAAGAGTTTTTCCACCCCACCTCCTTCACTCTCCCAAGGCAGGATGCTCTCAAACAGGGGGGCAGCTGGAGCTACTGATATTTATTGATTATTGATACTCCAGCTCCCTGGGCATCCTCCCTGCAGGCTGACAAATTGGCTCTTGTGGAAACACTTTGTAGGGCCTGAGTGTTGCTGAGGCTGTTTCTTGGCAGCTCTTTTCCTGAGAGGTGCTGGTTTTCTCTCCCAGAACCAGATGTGTGGCAGGCCCAGCTGCTGGGAGCTGCTGCCTTACCCAGACCTGACTGCAGCTCACTCTGTGCCCCAGGCCACAGCCCAGCTGCTGCTCCCTGCCAGAAAGGGAATGAGCTGGGACTTGGATAATCTCACTGATTTAGTGACTCCAGAAACTGGAATAATCTCTTAATCTCAGTGGGTCTATGTGATGGAGAGGTAGCACCACTTGAGGATTTTCTTATGTGGTGGGATTGAGGGGGGATAAATGATTTTCAGGTTTTCCTAATGCTATGTACCCTCAAAATAAAGAAAAAAAGAATCCATTTTCTTTTCTAAAGAAAAAAATTCTTTTTTTCAGAGAAAAAAGAATTGCATTTTATGGGCTTGGGTTTCATCCAGGTTTTCCCACCCCACATTGCTGTGTGCCACTTGCATTCTTTTTTCAGGGTAACAGATTAATTTTGGGGCGCTTGAAAAATGCAATGCTTCCATAAGGTCTTGCAATGCAGCCCATGGCTGCTTTATTCCAGCTGACCTGAAGGCTCTGATGCCCAGCTTTGTCAGGCACCAAGCAGAGGCAGCTCTCCCAAACTTCAGAGAACTCTTCCAGTCTTTAGGTCTCCATCCTGCTGAAATTCCTGACTATCCAAAAGCATGTCAGAGGTTTTTTCACCTCCTTTTGATCGTGAAAAAGTCAGGCCAAGTCATGTCAGTTTGGCAGGATGTGTGGGTACCTTCAGAAATAACTTGTGCACTAAAGTGGTGACGGTCTAAGTGCTGGGTCTGTTCCCGTGATTCATTTGAACTAATTGGCTGCTGAGAGCATCATATGTCTCTTTGTCTCCATGTTTGGGTAAGATTCAGCTCCTGTGATACAGATTATCTTATCCTAGTGAGCTTGTCTCATCTCTAATGATGCCAGGAAGACTGTCCTGGAGCATGAAACATGCTGGAGAGCTCGAAACCAGAGTTGGAATATTTATCCTGATTCACTCTGAAAAAGCAGACTCAGCTGGCCTCTACCCCTCCACCTTTTTTCTCGCAAGCACAATCTAGGAGATAAACTTACTGATTACTCCTCTCAAATACCATGGATAACTGAAGGCCAGACAAGAGTGAAGGCTGTAGTGCAGCTGTTATTATCCACAGAGATCAGAAACTTTCAGCAGTGCTTGTGTACTCTTTGTGTGAGTAATCAAAGCTGAATGTACTCTTAAAGAATTCTGTCTTCATCTGGATGCTTTAAATTTACTTAGTTGTGCAATAAGCATGGCTGAGTTATTACTACTGCATGAGAAACCTGAGGATGAAACTGCCTGGTACGAGTGTCTGGCAGCCTCTGCCTGTAAATTGGCCCATTAAAGAGGATTATCAGCTGGCTGCTGAAGTTATTAAAGGAAATTTAATGACAAGGAGCACCACTGAGGGACAAAAGAAATATAGTTATGGGCTGTGGTGCCTATCTACTTGCAGTGCTGTCAGGTTAGAGGTGATTTTATGTCCAGGAAAGGAATGGCCTGAAACCCAGCCCCTTGTTTCAGGGCAAGATGTGCTGGTGGGGAGTGGTTTGGAAAGGCTGAGTGCTCCCATGGGAGAAAAATTGCTTTTCAAAGTTTGTAAAAACAGAGAGCAAAAAGTAGCCACATCTTCTCTTGCAGATGTTTTTGTTGTCGTTCCTCCTTGCTCTCCCCTCCTGTGTCTCACATCCTGAGCAGTCTGTGTGGTCACACATGATGGTGATGCTTCTGCAGCAACTGTAGTCTGGGTAGCTGCATAAGAGGATGAAAAATCTTTGTTTTCTCTGTGTTCCTACAGTCTTCATTAGTGGATGAATTTTTATGATGGATAGTAGGAAGAAATTCTTCCCTGTGAGGGAGGTGAGGCCCTGGCACAGGTTCCCAGAGCAGCTGTGGCTGCCCCTGGATCCCTGGCAGTGCCCAAGGCCAGGCTGGATGGGGCTTGGAGCACCTGGGACAGTGGGAGCTGTCCCTGCCATGGCAGGAGGTGGCACTGGGTGGTCCCTAAGGTCCCTTCCAAGCCATTCTGTGACATGCTGCCTGTGTGTAGTTCTGTGCTGCTGTAAAACTTTTGTTCTGTGGGATTTGCTTATAACTGAACTTCACACGTTGGCACTTTCTGTGGCTGATATTTGTTTGGGGCTGGTGCAGGAGGAGCTATGTGGATAAACCCGAGTTTTGAATTATGGGTGGAGGAAAAAATTTTACAGGAATTGTTGGTAAGGAGGAAAAGAGAGGAAATCCCCATGAACACTTTTGCATAGCTAGTGTGGGGAGTTGTGAGAGCCCCAGACCAAGTGTCCCAGTGCCAGCCCCGGCCCTGCAGGGGGAGCGGGGCAGCGTCCCTTCAGCAGCAGGGTGAGCTCAAGTCGTGGTTGGAAAAATAACTGTGTCAGTAGGAAAAAAACCAAGATGGGCTCTCTCATGACGAGAGATTGTCTCTAAAATTGCTGCTGCTGCCCTTTAAGCTGTTGGAGGCAAAGCAGGCTGAGCTGTATACCCCAGCCTTACTGGGAATATGGGAAACACCGAGTGGGATTACGTCTGTGCTGGATGAGCTTTGCATGCCTTCACTAAAAAACTTAAATAAACTATTCATCCCTTTAACTTCGGGATTATGAATAAAAAATATTAAAAGAAAGGAGGGTTACTGAAACACCATAGAGAGAATAACAAGGAAAGAACAAAACCTGTCAGGAACGGCTACAGGGAATCCAATTGCTTTAACCCTTTGCTCAGTTGTGCATTGCCTGTTCATGAGATTTTTAAAGAATAATCTGGATCTTGCAAAATATTCTCTGTGGGTGTTACGAATTTACACTGCTCTTTCAACACCAGTGTCTTACATCCAGCTGGCGTTTACTCACCACTCAACTATGGCAAGAAATGCTGAATTGCTTTTTTTTTTAATAGACACTCGAGGTTTTCTTGCTGCCCTCCCTACATCCCCGGGCAGATATTTTGTTCTTTTCTTGCTGTTCTCTTGAAGCGCAACGCTAAGAGCCGAGCAGGCTGCTTGACTCCTCCTTCCTGGGCTGCGTTTGGGAGTTCCTTTTCCACGTGGGCTGCGGCTTAGGTTGATGTTCAGCCAGCCCGAGCTGCAGCCCAGCCTGGGAAAGGCTCGGCGCTGTTTCTGCGCTCAGTGCTGGCTGTGTCCCGTGTCCCAGCCTGGGCAGCGCTGCCTCGGGGGCTCAGCTGGATTTGCTGTCGCTGCTGCCGGGGCGGGGGGGACACAGGCAGGGAGGAGAGGATGCTCCTCCAGCGGGTACCTTGTGAGTGACAAGGAGCAGCTCTTCGTTCGCACCGCGTGTGCCCGGCACGGATGGAGCGACTGGCACCCTCATCCCGGCTGGACATGGACAAGCGTGGCACATGCGGCTCCAGGATGGCCAGGGCTGGCATGGGCAGGCCCCGGGTGGGGCTGGCACCTGTCCGGGCAGCCAGCTGTGCCCAGCTGCTCAGCAGGTACGGAGCGGCCCCGTGCGACACGGGCATCCCTGCTCTGCAGGGCACCTGGGGCACGGGAGGTGGATCAAGGTGAATTTCTAGAGGTGAGCAGGCTATTGTATGCTCTTAAAATAGTGCTTGGAGTGCCTTGATGCTGAAATGAAACCTGTGGAAATTCTTTTTCCTCATCCTAGGCCTAGGAAAATACCCGTTCTTTTCTCTGTGCTCTGGGCTGAGTGCAGCAAGCTCTGGAAATGGGGGCTGAAATGCTCCCTTGTGATGGGTGGTAACCTGCCTTGGGGTCTGGGAGTTGCTCAGGGGTTTGTGGATCTACAGGAATGTAAGAACTGCTGATTTATCATGCAAGTAGTGGAGGATAGAAGTGAAATTTCAACTGCTTTTCTTGACAAATACTATTCTGTTTGTGTGCTTACTGGATATTATATGAGTTAAGAACTCATCTAAGGTGTATTTACATCAGTTTAGAAGCTTACACAGAGTTTTAGAATGTTTCCTTGCTAGTGGTCAGAATCTGTTGATTTTGGGTGAATGGGCTGACAGTGATTTTACTGCTAATCACAGCCCACATTTTCATGTGCCTGTCTGACTTTTCATTTTATGCAGTCCAATTTGATGAGACTGTGCATTCAAAGCAAGACAAGAAATCTTTAGATTCTTGCACCCTAAGCAAAATTTGAGTTGTGGAAAAAAAAAAATTAATAATAATCATAGGGGGACTGACACAGGAATTATATGGTCGATTACTTTAAAATTATCCACGTGCAAGAGAATGAGATTAAAACCTCCAGTATTGCAGGCTTGCTTCGATAAAAATCAAAATATTTGTTAACAACTTAAGGCTTTTGCCAAACGAGTTAGTTGAGTTCCAGTCTGTGCTGGTGCCAGAACACCTTTGTGGTCAGCTCTGAAGAGGTGCTACAGCAGGAACCTCAAACTTGCTCACCAGCTCTGCCCAAAACATTGAACTCCAGCCAAGTGGCACTTCCCACCTGCTCGCTCAGGACTCACCTCAGGTGTGAGGTGTCTGTGTGTATATGTGTAACTAAGCCTCCTTCCTAGGATTGACCTAAAACCTACCTGTACAACGGGGCAAGGCTGTGCCAGCCTGCTCTTCTAATTAACTGACCGTAATCAGGGTTTATTTTTGATCAGCAGCTCTGACATGCTGCTTGGGTTCCCTGTAAGGCTCCTCCTGGCTTGCATGGGGCTGGTGGTGCTGTCATGGCTCCAGAACAGCAGTGAGCACAAGCCACTGCTGAGCCAGATCTGTCTCCCTCTTCCTCTTCCTCTCAGTGCTGTAGAGCTCGTGGGGCCTGGGACAGGGCTGGTGACCCTGGGCTGGCTGGTGACACTGCAGGTACAGAAATGGCTATAAATCCCAGCCAAGGGCCTTTCATGGCAGGCAACAGCCAAGCGGCCTGTGTTATGTGTAATAACTGCCCTGAGAAATGCACACGAGGAGTTTATGGCTCCTCCCTGCCTTCCTGCATCCCTAAGGCTCTCAGGAGTGAAGCATAGCTGGATTCCAGCACACCTCTCCACCCCTCCTTCCCTTGTGCTGGTCAGCACGTCACTCTTGTGACCTCCCCAGCATCTCTGGGCTGTTCTCATGCAGCTGAGCAACAACTTGCAGTTACTCATTCTGTGCTCTAATGCAGGTACAGCTGGTAGAATGCCCTACAAGTAGAAATTAGGATGAGTTCTATCATCCTGATTTACTCCATGTTCAACATTTAAGAAGCTATAGGACAAGTGTTTAGTACTTGTGAACCTGCTTCAGTGGAAGGCCTTTGCATTAATGAATGATCACACAAGAAATAAGCCACAACCTTTTTATGGTGGATTCAAACACGCTGGAAGCTTTTGCTCTGGAAGCCAAGTGATCCCTCAGCTGAGTGTCTGAGGTGTGCACAGGCTGAGCATCTCGCCTGAAGGCCCAGCAGTGATGGCAGTGAAGGGAAGGTGCCTCAGCTGGTCTAACGGTGGCGTGTTTTGAGGATGTGTTTAGTGACTGGGAGGTATTGACTCATCTGCCTCGGCAAAATCCCTGGCAGAGTGTGCTCGGGGCTGTGACAGCAAAGGCACCAAAGGGCAGAGATTCCCTGGCTGCTGCTGTCCTCGTGGCACTCCTGTGCACGGGCTCAGCCTGGGGCAGCTTCTCTGGGGAGGAGAGGGGAAGGGGTGAGGACAAGATGTGGGAGCTACTGGGCTGTGGGGTTTGTAGCCCCATGCCAGCTGGGCTGAGGGGTTTGGGATCCTGGTGCCATACTGATGGGTGGAAGTGGAATGGCAGACCAGGTCCTTGTGGGAACTGGATGGACAAAGCTGCTGATGTGTTTAAATGGACATGGATTCAGCAGGGACGGAAGTAGGGATAGGAATGCCACCTTTTAATTAATGATTGTCATCTAATCATCCTGTAGATCACCTTTATGGATTCACAACCACATTAAAGATCCCATTACTACTAAAGATTTGTTTTGGCCAGGTACCCCTTTCTCCCAGCAGGATTTCCCTTTGGATGAAAGCCCTTTCCTGTTTGGCTTACCCTCCTAATGCAGGGAAAGTGAACAATGGGCTCATGCACAAAACCATGCACAGTGAGGATGGCTTGGGACTACTGAGTTCAAAACAAATCCTAGTGTGATGGTACAGGCACCCAGCTAATAGTGTAAGCTAAGCATGGCTTTGAATGTTTTTCATTTGGCTGTAAATGCATGGGATTATCCATCCTGTTTTTATTCTGCTCTGAGTTTCAGAGATGCCTCTAGACAGATGTGTAATTAAAGGCAACTTCCCCTGTCCCTTGGCTTGCTTATTTAGCCCCTTAGTAGATAGAGACAAATCTATTCCAGATGAAGGCCTGAGACAAGGGAGTAGAGATGAAGTTTCTTTGCCCTTAAATACTTAGATGGAGACACTTGTCAGAAAAGTTACAACCTGTGCTTTAGTTGAGATCCAAAGCTGTGGTGGAGGTAACAACATCATAGAATGGTTTGGGTTGGAAGGGATCTTAAAGATCATAAAGTTCCAAAGTGATCCATGGGAAGGGTTGCCCATGATCAGGTCAGGCTGCTCCAAGCCCCATCCACTCTGGCTCTGAACACTTCCAGGACATCCACAGCCTCTCTGGGCACCCTGTGCCAGGGTTCCACCACCCTCTGGAGTTTGTCCAGCACAGGGAACACTGGATGTGCCAGGCTGAAGCAGTGGGATACACACAGGCCTCAGGACTCCCATCTTTCACTCCAGGCAGCCCTGGCAAAGAATTGCTGTTTGCTTTTTCTGGTGTCCCTGGGAATGCCAGGACGTGAGGTGAGGTGGTGCCTTCTGGCTGTTGGACTGGGGGAAGCTGCAGCTGGTGGGGATTGCTCCACACACACGGCACGATCCAGCATGTCCTCTTTATCACTTGCAGAACAGGCTTCTTCAAAACAACCCAGAGTGACTCCCTGCTGCTCCCCGAGCTGCTTGCATAATGGAAGATCTTGATGAGCTGATTGCTGTGTTACTGAAAACAAGCTGTAATCTTATTAGCAAATTGTGGCAGTGACATCTCAGCTATTCTCACTGCTGCTGTAGAGACAGACCTTCAACTGTGCTGTCCCACACATGCAAAGTCCTCGATAAAATGCCTTAATAGGGACATAAGTGGGGGCTGGCAGCAGTGCTGGAGAAAATAGCCTGGGCTAAAGGTACTGTGACTTCTCACAGGGGATATATTCTCAGTGAAACTACTAAATGTGTGAGCAAATCTCTGGTCAGAGATATGCAGATGTACATCAGCAGTGGCAGACTACAGCAAAAATTGCTTTAATTCTGGCTCTTGAGCTGCTTCTGTTAAGCCAGGGAAAGGAAAGCATGGTAATAGTCTGTTGTATAAGTTACTGTTCATTGCCACCACAGTAATTTGATAATTAGGCTCTCTTTGCCTTTATGGTCTGGTCTGAGGAATCTGAACCAGCCATGTGCTTTCCATTTTCTCCCAAGAATAAGCCTTAGTAGCTCTTTCCTGCACATTGGCATGGGGAGAAGGGAGGAATTGGTAGTGCTGTTCATGTACAAACCTTGGGGTATTTTTAGGGTAACTAAGCCAGGCATTAAGGATTTGCAGTAGGGCTTTCTTCTGGTTTAGGCCTTAGGTAGAAAATTTGTGGAATTTTTGTTCATGAGGCATCTCCTGCATAGCATTTCTCTCTGTGGTAGGAATAGAGTTTTGTGCAGTTCTGTGTGTCTGAACGAAATAGTGATCATGACATTTCATGTAAGGTTTTGATAATGAGTAGATTGACTTCTTTGATACAGGAACCTGTTTTTATATTTGCATTGGTAATTTCAATAGACTGAGGTTTAAACTTTCAATAAGCAAAACAGCTACAGCTATCTGTGTTTAAAAAAAAAAGTATGTATGTGAGTTACCACTTCAGGATTTTCAGTTTTTCAAATACTCCTGTCGGTTATTCCTGGATGCCTTTATCCCACTACATGATTTTAAACAAGAAAACCTAGTACGTTATGAACTGTGATGTGCTGATCTTTAGGTGACTTTTTTTTTCACTTCAGAATTAACTACACATTTCATCATGTAAGTTTAAACAGCTTGCTTAGGGTAAAATCTGGAAGCAATGTGAGGAGAGCCTGCATGGACTCTTTGGTTGTTCCTTTCAATTTTTTGCTTTTGTAGACATGAGTTGTTTCTGACCTTGAAGTAAACTGAAAGCAGGTAAAATGTACATGGTGTGACATTAACGTAGTTTTGTTCTCTAGAGGTCTTTATCTGTCAAAATACTGCAACCAGTTGATAGACTGATCTCTTTTCCTTGCAAGATGCTTGTGTTCCATGCTCATGGTCTGGGTTGTTGTGAATGATGCTGTGACTTGCTGTGCTATTCCAAGCCTGCTCTTGAGGCTCATTCAGACTGTCTGTTTCTTTGTTCCATGCGTACCTTTGTGCCTGCTCCAGATCTTTGGAAATATCTTTACAGACTGGGTGTTGCTTGTGTGGCAGGACTGCCTTGTCTGCCTGAATTCTTCTGTTCTTGTTGCCTTTTTCCCATCTTAGTTTTAAGGAAGCAGTCCTAAAGGGATTCCATTTTCTTGGTTTGCACTTGTTGCCTCCTGGTCTGTTTGAAATGCTTGAGAAGGAACCCTTTTATTTATTTATCTGCTAGAGAGGTATTTCAATGAGGGAGGGATGTTGAGCAAGCAGAGAAGAAGCCCAAGCAGCTCCAGTTCCTTTGAGAAGCTCTCTCATGGGAGTGATTCAAGCCTGGAGTGAACATAGCAACAGTGTTTTGGTATTCAAGAGGGGGAAGAATTACATGAGTGTTTGCAATGTATTTGCAGTGTGTTGACAGTATCTAGGAGCAGATCAAAAGCTACTTTGAGACTGTGTTGTGCAGCCCAGGATCAGTGAGCCCCCAGCACTGAGCCAGGCGTGCAGGGCTTCCAGGGATCCTCCTGGAGGGGACACAGAGAAGGAGCAATAAGAAAATGAGCTCTCTAAGGTCTGAAGCCAGGCTCAGACTGAAGGTGCCAGGTGAATCTCGAGCCTCGTTAAAACTGGCTGTGCTCTTAAACAAGAGGAGAAGGCTGGATTAAGATGCTCAGTCTTTCCACAGAGCCCTTCCTATCTGGCTGTCCTTTACAAGATCTTTCTGCCAGTCTCCTTTTTGTTGGGTTAATTTTTAAAGCTTCGTAATCTGACACTTTTTGTTACATTGACAGTGCAGTGGAGTGAACTTGATTATTCCACCTACTCTTTGCCCAGTTGCACTGAGCCATTAACGTTTTAAGCCAACAATCTCTGCTTTCAATCTCAGCTGTTGCTGTGCTTGCACGTCACAGGCTGCCCTCCAGTTGACTCGGGTATGCAATGAGGAAGAACAATCTTTTAGGTGCACTGAATCTAAAATTAGCCTTCCACCTGGGCAGCTGGATCTGCAAAGCACTGTGCACTGAGCTCAAGGAAAAAATAAGAAAGAGACTTAGACCAGAAAAGAAACCATTTTCTAAATGTAAAGGCTTGATTTTTATGTTGTCCTGTGAGACAGGAGCAACAGCTCTGGTTTAGCACTCGTGGAGCTGGGCTTTGGGTCCTGCTGCCTCTCTGTAGAGCTGCTGTGTGATATCAGCATCCTGCAATTTGGCGAAACCAAGTTTAAATGGGCCAGCTGAGGGGAAAAAGAGGATGGCTTTTGCCTGACACAAGAATAGTTCAGCTGTGGCTTTCCTGGAGAAGGTTTATAGTGTGACTGATGGGTTTTGGTGCTGTGTGTGACACAGGCTTGTCACAGAGCACATCTGCTGGTCACGTCTGGGGCAGGTTCTGCTGGAGCTGCAAACCTAAATTCTGTTTTGGTGTTGACCCCTGGAGATTCCTGGGGCGTTCTGAGCCAGCTCCAAACTGAGCAGAACACAAAGGAAATGTACATTTCAGAGCTGCTTTACTCTGTATAACCTAGAGCCCACATACAGGAATGCAGGGCAGTAACTTAAGGCAAGAAGAGTTGTTTTGTGCCTGCTGAAAGCATGCAGGAGAGCACTTAGGAGAGCTTGTAAGGTGGTTCCTGAGCACTGGGAGACTTCAGTGCAAGTTTGTCTTCCACTGTTCCTCATATGCCCAAAACCAACTCCCTCAAAATAATCTGAATCCCTCCTTCCATTTAATTTCATGTTGCAAGTGATGAGTTCTGTTGACTGGTTCATAAATAGAATCCTGGCAAGCCATTTTTGTTGTTACCTAGCAAGGCATCTTTGTTTAAATCTAATCTTATGAGATGGTTGTCAGCAAATACAAGAAAATGGAGAGGAGTACTAAAGATGAAAATTAATGTGAGGGATGCAATCAGTTTTTAACTCTTAAGGGGTAAAGATAAAGTAAAAAGTTGAAAAGAGGAAACAATAAATTGACTTAGTAGCTGCAATGGAGCTGAGAGAGTTGGACACAAACTGTGGCAGTAAAAACAAAAGTAGATCTTAGATTGACTACTTAAGGGCTCCACCAGGCTGTAAATCTGTATCTTGAATGTTATTTGGATATCCAGAAACAGGAAAGCACATCTCCTCCATTCCTGCCTGTCAGGTGTCAGAATAGCTGAAAACAGCGAAAAGTCAGTCTTTTATTTTTGTCTTCCTGTAGGACAAACAAACTCCTTTAATTCTTGCTGTAAATGCTGTGGCTGTCTCTGGGTGTTCCTGGGGTGATGGTTATTGCTGTGGCTCTGAGCTCCAGAGGAGAGGCCTGTGTGTGCCAGAGCAAGGTGTGAGTGTGACGTGCGTGCACGTGCGTAAGTGCAAGTGCAGAATGGCCTGCAATGTTTTCTCCTAGTGGTTACATCTTCAAATCAGCCCTTTATGACTTGAAATGCTTCTCATAACTGAAGCAAGTTAGTGCTAGAACTGCTAATAATGACTTTCCATAATGAAAGGGGCTAAAACTTTCCAGATATTTTGCCCTCTATAACTTTTGGCTCCTACAGCTAGGAGGCTAAATAGCATTTCATGGGTGTTTTGTTGTCATGGTTTTCAAGGTGTGAGACTTAGACTTGATTTTTTTTTTTTAATGAAACTAGAAAAGAATTTTGGCCTGTGTTTGGTGTTCATGGCTGTTCATGGGTGTTTCTGGAACCACCCACAGTTAGAGTAGTGTTCCATCTCTTTAATTTTTGTATTCATCAGTGGAACTATTGAGGTGTTCTCATAAGTATGTTCCACTTAGCCCATTTTTTTGGTAAGTCTTTGAAAAATATGTATAGCAGGGCTTAAATGGCTTGGAACTCTTTGAAGACAATTATGGCTCATTTTAGGAGAGGCACTATTTTATGAAGTGATGAGAAGCTCACAGCACAGGGGCTGAAAGCTGAACGAGGCCAGTCTGGGACTTTGGCTGTGCATGAATGAATCAGCAGGGTGGTAAGAAAATTCCATATGCTTGGGTTTCCCAGGACACCTCATGTTGTTTCACAGGTGAAAAATCTGGTCTGGGCAGGAAAAGGGGGCCTCAGCCCTGTGAGTTGTTTGTTGTGTGAGCTGAAGTGCAGGGGATGGAGCTGGGTTGGTTTTTGCATAGGGAGCACAAACCTGCTGGGTTTGGGCTGCTGTGGTGGGAGCTGCAAGGCTCCTGTTTGTGCCAGGGCCTGGAGCACACGTGCACTGAGCTTGGAACATCCTGGGGGGCTGTGAATGCAGAGGGTGCCTGTGCCAACTTGCAGGGAAGCCTTGGAATGAGTGTGGGGCGGTGTGTCGGAGGTCACTGGAGGGGCAGCACTGCAAAGTCCCTGTTGATCCTGTGTCCTCTTGCATGCTTGGACAGCAGTTTTCCCCATTCTCAAGGGGATTTAGTCCCAACCTTGTCTGCATTGCTAAACACTAAGCAGAGGAGGTTCAGCACTTAGCTCTGTTTGGCTTTGCTGCAGTCATTAATCAGTGAAGGCTGGACACCAATGCCGTAGGTAATACGTGGAGCTTAATCTCTCTTTCCTTATCTCTTCCTCTCTCAGCACCAGACACTGCCCTTGGAAAATGAACCAGCTTCCTCCAAAGAGTCCTGTGGCATCCCCGGTGTCAGAGAGCACGAATTCCAGGGTAGAGGCTTTGGACAGCTTGTCAATGGACAGTTTTTGGCTGGAAGTAGAGAACATTAAACAGAGCGCTGAAGCCGAGCAGGAGGAATGCAGCCTTGCAGATGTCAAAACACAGGAGGGTAGGTTGCCAAAAATGTTGGGAGTGAGGAGAGGAATGTGAACATCTGAAAGAGAAGATTTGCTTATGCACCTGAACAATTCAGAAGCATGTTGGAGTATGGTTAGAATATTATCAGTCAATCAGGGATAGAGATGTTATTTTAATTGGGTTGTGGATAATGCCCTGCAGAAGGGGAGGGTTGGCCTGGCCTGGTTTTGGCTTCTGAAGCAAAGCTGACACCAAAGGTCAGTCCCAGGAGCATGTTCAAGGATCCAGGTTTTTCAGGCAGCCCCACCAAGGGTTTGGTGCCAGTTCAGGTGGGATGTGGCAAACACTCTGTGAGAGCTGGGGCTGTTCTGGAAGCCTTGTTTGTGTGCATGGTTCTGAGATTCATCATAGTGACTTCTATGGGAGCTGCTCCTGCAGAAGGCAGACTCTTCCTTCTCTTAATTCCCAGTTCAAGAAACCACAATAAACATCCATAAAGCCTAGAGTCCATCCACATAAGGTTTTTCCTGCATCACATAAGGTTTTCCTGCATATTTTTTTATTTTCTTTGGAAGAAATATATATGGGGTGTTTCTAATGCACTTTCTGTAGCACTGTTGTTATCCAGTGCTTTGGAATAATTTGAACCTGGGCCAGTTATTCCAAAACTTTTGGAATATGTTTTCCTTCTCCAGAATCATAGAATCACAGAATGATTTGTATTAGAAGGGACTTTCAAGCTCATCCAGTTCCAGCCCCTGTCATGGGCAAGGAGGGGATCACACCTTTCCTGGGTCCATTTTGGAGAAATGGAGGCTGTACATCCCCTTGATCACAGGTTTGCAGCCTGCACAGCTGCTGTGCTGCCTGATACTGAGAATGATCTCTGTCCTGGGGAAATGTTTGTGTGACAGTCCCAGTGGGCTGCTGGACTTGGGAAGGACCAGCAGCTCTCGTGGGGGCACAGAGAGGCTCTGGAGAGCAGGGTGGGAATGTCATTGTCCCTGTCTGCCTTTGCTGGCAGGACGTGGGAAACATGAAGGTCTGCAGTTAATGGCCCTTTATAAAGGACACAAGTTTGATTTTTAGGACTGGAAGAGATGCAAAGTGATTCAGAAAATGAGTGCACCAGGAAGGAGACTGGAAGAGACCATCCCATGAGATGAAAGACCGTCTGGGATATCCTAAAGACTGATATGCTGCAGGCAGTTTGATTACTGTGTATAAGCAGGGATATGAGGAAAAGTGTCTTTTATGCTGTAGATTAATCTAGCAGGCAGGAGCTGAGTGCTTAATTGGCCATTGAAACCAGACAGGCTTGAAATGATGCTCCAAGTAGCAAAGCCTTCCCAACAGCCTGGGGAAGGAGGTGGGGCAGGCTCGGGCTCCTGATGCCTCCTCTGAAGGAGCTTAGGCAAATAAACACTGTGCTGGGAGTGGGGAAGCTTTGGATGGTGTGCAGGGTTTGGCCTTCACATCTCTGCAGCTCCTGCCTAGAGCATGGAGGCTGTGGGGCTCTCAGAGCCAGAGGCACTGTCACTTTTTGCATAAATCTGGGGAACCGAGAATTGGGCAGCTCTGTCTGGAGACAGCATGGCTCAGCCTGGGAGATGGCTGGTGATAACCAGGGCACAGGGACAGTGAGGAGGCTGTGTGGAGATAAGGAATTGCAGAAATGCTGACCCAGCTGGGAAGGCTGGGCTCCTGTGCAAGCCCTGGGTGAGGGCTGGTGTCCTGGGGAGCTGCTGGTGACCTGCTGGCAGTGGGAGCCCAGTGTGTAACCAGACCTAGGGTGGCTGGAAAGTGCTGAGGGTACTTGTGACCTTTGGTGGGAGCAGGATGTAGGTTTTCCCTGAAATGCAGTCTTGTGCTGTCCTTGCTGTCACTGTTTGTCCGGCTCTGTCCAGGGGCTGACAGCACAGCCAGCTGAGGACACAGACACTCTGCCACTAAAATACCTCTTTGTGACCTTACAGCACATAACTGTGGCTGAGAACTGTGCAAAGGGTGATCCTTCACCTTCAAAAATTAGATAGGAAGTTGTGCTTAATGTTTAGTCTGAAAACGTAGGCTGCTGTAGCTGTCCTTTAAATATTTGGAAAGCAAATATTTTATTATGAACGCTATTTTTGACTAGGTTATATTTCAAGTAAATTTGTGGAACTGGTGTTCATTAGTTTTGCAACTCATTCCTAATTGTGCCCTCTTGAAATGCTGCTTACCTGGAACTCACGAGGCAAATCTTAGCAGCTCTCCAGGCTTAAACCTGCAGCTCATCTGTAGATCTGTTCTGACCTGTTTCTCTCCAATTTTTCCCTTTCCCCCAGAAATAACCCATTTTGCCAATTTCCTTTTGTGTTACTGGCAAACACAACTGGGCCAAAATAGTAAATAGAGGAATTACAATCTGGTGCTTTGGCAGCAGGTGGGGCAGCAGGCTCACACGGATGTCCGATGGAGTGCTCTGTGGTATTGTGTACAGCATCAGTTTCCTGTTATGACTGGAGTTGGCTATTTTCAAAATTTGCAAGCAATGCTTCCTCTAGCTCCCAAAGGCAAAATAAACCAGAGGCTTTTTGTGTGCTGCTCTGCTGTGAAACCACAGATGTAGGACAAGGTGGTGTTTGGTGAGGTTGGCTGTGCCCAGGGGATGCTGTTACCTGCTAACTTCTGTGAACCAGACGTGGAAAAGACCAAAACTTAGGGCCATGTAGGAAAACCAGACAAATTGCTAGAAGGTTCACTTAGAGAAATATTTGACTTCAAGTTCAGTTCTATTGATTGTGGTGTGATGATGAAAAAAGTTCTGTTCCATTATGACACCTAAAATCACAAAGACCATGCTCTGAAGACTGAGTTTTAATTGTGTCACAACATGTGTTTGCAAGCTGCGTGATCATGAGCTTTCTCCAGAAAAATTAAATTATTTAATCTCTCAAGGGGAGCTGCATGGCTGCTTTTTATTAATGCAGCAATAATAAAACTTAGCCTGAGCAGCTGTGATAACTGAGGAGTTAGAAATTTGTAAAGAACGGGAAGTGTGGGAATGAGGTGCTCTGTGCCAATCAGTTCAGTTGTGATTTTTATTTTTCCCCAGTATAACCTTCGGTAGGGCTGTACTGGAGCTGCCTGCAGTGAATAATTGGGTTAGATGGAATTGAAAAGATAAAGGCTTTATGGTGTTTGCTGTGTTAAAGTTGAAGTCACCCGCTAAATTGTTTGTTTCATCTTTGAATTTCAAGTAGCTGCTTTGCTCAGGGCACTTTCTCACTTGCCCTTCCTTATGAGTATATCCCATAAGAAAACAAAAATGCCTTCTGTGTTTGAAGTGCAACTTTATATGTATTGAGGAATGAAGTGGAATGGAACTTGCTTGAATAATGCTGCTGTGCTGTCTCCAGGCTTCTCATACTTCCTTCTGGAACTGGAATGGTCTCTCATTTTAGGGATATTTTGAATAGGCCCAGGCATGAAATGAATCCACAGAGTAAAAATAACGTTTTTGCTTTAGTTGAGTGTATGGATACAAATCCACTTAAAAAATAAAAGAGTAAGGATGATGCACACAAATAGTTTTGCATGTATATTAAGTAAAATACACTTGAACCTACTAGATCAGGACATGGATATTTTAAAAAAATAATTTGTTGATATCTAGGCATGTATATAGATTAAAAAAAAAAAAGTAAAAGAAGCAACTAAGTCATTTGAAAAAGTGCAAAAGCTAAATATGCAATGTTGACTGCTGTGGCTTCTCACACACCTTTTGTCCATTCTCAAAGCTGTTGGAAGATCAGGTGGGATCCAGGCAAGCCCTGCCATTCCTTCTGGGGTGGCTGTGTGCTGCTGCCAGAGCTCCCCTTTGCACGGGCAGTCTGTGGAGAGACAGATTTATCAAGTCTTCACTCCCATATCCTGTCACAGTCCTTGCCTAAATACCACCCAGAGTCACACCTGTGCCCTGTTCCACCCAGCTTCTCTGGAAGCATCTCTACCTCCACAGTTCTTCTCTTTTTACTCACCTGGAATGAGCAATAAGAACTGTGTGAGCTGCTGCACCTGCCCAAAGAGCTGTGTGCTCTCTGCTGTCACCCCATACCCAGCTGGGCACTTGTTGGGCTCTCCCCTGGCACTGTGGGTTGTAAGATCTGAGCAACCCCTGCTGGGCTGGGCTGCACCCACAAACGAGGCACAGGGGCCTTGCTTTGGGTTTCCAAAGGCTGTTTATTGTCTCTTATCATCTGTTTTGAGCCTAGGATGGCACAGGCTCTGCACTCTTGGAAAACATCCCAGCAAGAGCCTGAGGGGCTCCAAATGTCTGAATTTATACAAGATAAGCAAACCAATTACTTGACACCAAGCACTTCAAATGTCTATTGTTATTACTTTGCTACTAATAACTCATTATTTGTCTGTCCATGCAACATCTGCACTGCAGGAACTCTCATCCAATAACTTTGTGCTCCCAACCCTGCAGAACATGGAGTAGGTGAAGAAGAAGGGAAACTGAGGCAATGCCCAGAATTTTCCATCTTGAATCCTCACCTGCACTCATATCATATAAAACCCAAATATACATTTTTCACCAAGTGACAACTGACAGCTACACTTCTATCTAATTCACACTCTGGTTGTTTCCAACCCATCCCCAAGCTCTGAAAGCTTTCTCCATGCACAGAGGTTAAAACCAGAGTTTTCCTAGGGGGTCAGGAACTCCCAGGACAGGCAGAGAGAAATTCCCTGTTTCCCCGATTCCCACAGGCACTCAGGATTAGGGCTGAGCTTTTGAGAATGGCCATGGCTTCAGAACAAAGCTGTGGCTCCCTCCCAGTGATGTCCCACTGCCACCCAGACAGAGAACGGCCCAGGCTCCCGTTCCTGGAGCGTGGCAAGCGCCCAGGCCCAGGCTCCCCACTGACTCTGCCTTCTGCTGCCCCGCTTGGCAGAGGGAGAAGCCGAGGCCGAGTGGCTGCAGGACGCGGGGCTGGCCGAGCTCCTCGGGGACGCAGACAAGGACAAGGACAACCTGGTGCTGCTGTCCACGCTGACCAGGACGCAGGCGGCGGCCGTGCAGCGCCGGCTGGACACGTACTCGCGCTCCCGCCGCAGGAGGAACAAGGCCCCTGTGCGCCATGTGCGCGACGTCTTCAGCTCCCAGGTGCGTGCGTGTGCTGGTGAAGGAAACACAGGGCAGGAGATTGGTTTAACTCCTTTTAGGGCCTTTATTAAGCATTTCTTTTAGGTGGGGAGCTCGGGGAGGGGTCGCCTACGCCGCTGCTCCCTCTGGTCAACACTGAGGAGGAGGTGCCAGTCGATTCTGCCGCTCACGCTGCAGAGTTGGGATTCCTGCCTCACGAGGGTTCCCAGGAACTCGGTTTGCTTGGCTTAGTCTGGGGGTGTCCTTCTTTTTGGTCACCTTTGAGATCATGACAAGAATGAAGCAACAAGTTGGAGACCATCCCCGGGTAGCTGGGTAGCTACCCCTACAGCAGTGTCCTTCATAGGTCTGGATTTCGGGTGAGCTCGTTGTTCTAGGGACCTTTTGGTGTTAAGTGGACTTCTGCTTGGAGCCCAGCACTATGGAACTCCACTTGGTTTCCATGTTGTGCGGTGTCTCGTGGTTTGATGAGCAGGTGGGGAGCAGCGGAGCCCTAGCCCGACAGAAGGGAAGGGAAATTCGGGATTTGGGGGAGAAGGGAATATACAACTTGGAATACAGGGGGCTGAGATGATGTACGGGTACAGATTTGGCACAAATCTTCTGAAACAACAGGTAAGTGACAGCATAACCTCAAACAATCCAATATATAACAACAAACAGTATAACGATGTGACATACAACATACAATGCATAACAGTGCATACCTTGGAGTCTCTTGGGGTTTATTCATTTCACTGGGGCCTCCCGAAAGAGCTGCTTTCCTCGTGGGAGCTGGCTTGGCTTTCTGGGCCTAGGGCTCTTGGTATGGCTTTGCCTCTTGAGCTGAAGGGAAGCTGAGAATGGAGAGGTCCTGGCTGCAGTGTTGAGGAGTTGCCAGAAAACCTGCGGGTCTGTAGCCTTCCCAGGCTGGAACACTGGTCCTGCTGGAATGCTTCTGTGCAGTGCCTCATGCAGCACTGGCATCGTTTGGAGCCCTCTTGTGTTTTCTTTGTTCCAGTGACATGTTAAATCACCATTAAACAAAACAAGAGAACTTCCCAAATTCAGTTCTGATAAGAGGCCCTTGTAAAGGTGGAAATCCTGGAGAAAGACCAACACTGCATTTTGTGGGGGGAGGGTTGGCTGGTTTATTAATTTTTTTTTCTTGATAAAGCATTCATGCCCCCAGTCTTTTCAGCTGTTTTCCTGTGGCTCTGCTCTTTTGGTTGTGGCTAAAACAGCTTCTTTCTTATTTTTCAGGACACAGCAGCAGAGAAAGAAGAGCCCAGCCCAGATCCACTGTGGCACAATCTACGGACTTCAAACACCCAGAGAAGTAAGGGGGAAGTTTTTAAATGCAGAGTGGGATCTGAAGTAGGGCTGGAACTGGAGGGAAAACCACACACATCTTTAGGAATATACAGGTTCTGAAACATTGACCGTGTTTGTGTTGGGATGTGGATTTCTTTACTTGGTTATTCACACCTGTGGATTAATAAACTTTTCCGGGCTTCACTGTTGTTAGAATTGTCACTCAAGCTGGTCATTTTAAGTTCTAGATAAAGCAACTGAAAGATGAAAATAAAATGAGTCTAGCAAAGATCATGCAGTGAAACCTTAAACGTCATGAGCAGTTGTGTAAAGAGATGTTAGCCATAGATGTGCCCTTTAATTTAAGTCTGTGGTCTTGTCTAACCAGTGACCTGGCAATTTTAGCCATGATGTTGTGACTTCACACTGATCATAGAATCCTCAATCTTGGAAAAGATCTCTAAAATCACAAGCCAAACCACTAACACAGCACCAGTGTGCTCACCACTAAACCATGTCCTCAGGTGCCACATCTGCACTATTTTTGAACACTTCCAGTAGCGACTCCACCACTTCCCTTGGCAGCTTGTTCCAGCGCTTGACCACCCTTTCATGGGAGACTCTCATCCTACAGATCACTCTGTGCTGTGGGGATGCTCTTTTTGTGTGTTACTGCAGGATTTTTAAAAGCAATGGTGCCAAACTTATCTCAAATTGCATTTTTAGCACATTTGATTTCTAAGCTTCACCCTCCTGGCTTGCAGAAATTCAAGACAATTTCTCCTCTGCAGCAGAAACCCAGGATTATTCCTGCACAGTTCGAAACCCTGGGAAAGAGGAAGTGTTCAACATGGATGTTGCATACTCAGAGCAAGCAGCTGTCCTGCTCAAGGGATCCTTCCTGTCTGAACCCAGGAAGTTAAAGGATGGAAATGCCCTAACTGTAAGCACTGGAGGAATTTTTCTTGCTAGAATTTATTAGTGTTGGCTTGTCAAGGTGGTGCAAGACACTAAATTCAATTCATACCTATGGGTAGTGTTGCAATGGGTCTGTGTCTGGTGGAATTTTTGGGTGCTGTGCTGTTATCTTTGCAGAGTTGGGCAAGGATAGACATTGAGTAGTGGAGGATCAGGAGAAATGAGACTTTTACCTGAAACTGCCAATATTGACACACATCCATGTTGTTTCCCCTGAAAAGAGGAGAGTAACTAACTGCACTTTCTTACTCATAATTCTAAAATTTTCTCCTCTCTGCAAATGAAGTAGGCTGCTTCCAAAGTTCATTTGTATTAGGATGGGTATCAGGCTGCCTTTAACTTAGAAAAACTGGCATCTCCAGTATGAATAAAATATTGAATAGGGAAAATATTTATTCATCTGGTGATTGAGTAGGAGTCATTTTGGGCATATATCTGGTCTTGAACACAGCAGGAAGAACAGATGCCTGATTATGATAAAAAATAATAACACCACAGCTTAAGTTGTTCACTAATGGGATAAATAGTGATGACTTGAACTGAACCTTTTGTGTGTGTTTGCCTTAGAGATTTAAGATCCCAAAGGGCAGACTGGGAGTGACCAGGATTGGAGATCTGTCAGCTCAGGATATGAAGAAGATCCCAACACTGGCCCTCATTGAACTTACAGCTCTCTGTGATATCCTGGGCTTTGAGCTGAAGAGAAACAAAGCAGCAAAACTGAAAACAACAGGTTAGTTGTACCCTTTTTTGTGCCTTTTTTTTTTTACACTCATCTTTTCATCATACCCTCATCAGTTGTGTTTCAAATGTGAGAACAGAGGGTCTTTGATAAGAAACCTTGTGATAGATGTGTTTTCCTTGGATTTCTCCTGGAAGTCAGTGGATTATGACATCAAGACCTGCTACCACATTTAAGTCTGGCTGCAATTTTCCTGTTTAACTACTCTTTCTCCAGCGTCTGTGTTTACAAAAGTACCATCTTAGTCTGCAATGGGGGATATATCCCTTACACCTCTCTTAGAGGTCATACAAGCTTGGAAATATTGTTTCTGTTGTAGAGAAAAGGCTCTTTGGAGTTCCACTCAACACCCTGCTGGAAAATGACCAAAAGCTGCTGCCCAACACCAAGGTGCCTCTGCTACTCCAGGCAGTAAGTTCTCTAATGGTTTCATTGACAACTCTGGTCCTCAGAGCCAGCAGCCTGGGATAAGGATAGGCTGGCTCCTCCTCCCCTGTGCCTAAGAGATTTCTGTTTCCCCCTTTAACAGCTGCTGTCCTGCCTGGAGAAAAGAGGACTTGAAACAGAGGGCATCCTGAGAGTTTCTGGGTCCCAGACTAGAATAAAGGTATGAGCCCTTTAGCATTGTTTGGAAGTATCAGGGGTGATCAGGAAGAATTTGCTGAAGCAAGGTTTGAATCACTTGAATTATCTCATCCCCTTCCCAGTGCAACCAGAAACATCCACTGCTGGGAAATACTGGAGTGTGTGCTGAGGCTCTCTGCACCATTTTTACTTGATGTTTTTCCCTCCCAGTGCTCAGCTGTAAAATTTCTCTTATTTCAGCTTATTAAAGCATGTGATAAATTCCACCTTTTTCACAGAGCCTGGAACAGAAGCTGGAAAGGGACTTCTACAGTGGCCTGTTCTGCTGGGATGAGGTTCACCAGAACGACGTGTCCGGGCTGCTGAAGAGATTCATCCGCGAGCTGCCGGCCCCGCTGCTGACAGCAGAGTACCTGCCTGCCTTTGCTGCTGTTCAGAGTGAGTGCCTGCTCTCTCCCAGCACCAGCCTGAGCTTTGTGCAGAGCTCCACTGCCCTGGGCTCTCCTGCTGGGTGTGCTGGGAGCCTGTGGATCCCCTGGGAACGCAGCACAGATGAGGGCTGTAGTCACTGGTTCTTAGCTGGATGCACCATGCTGCAGGGCACTGTCCTGGGCTCTTCAGTGATGTGTCACCTGAGCCTGCAAGCTTGCTGCCATCAATTAGGACAAATTGATCAATAATGGCACACAGACTGAGCTGTGGGAACTGGCCAGGGCATGCAGTCTGCAGGTAGTGTGCTGTTCTGCAAGCACGTTTCTTTGAGGCTGGTGCCTCAGTAGGTGGTTTGGATGTGCTGAGATGACTGTTTGACTCCACAAGTTCTTTGTTCAAAAAAGTGGGGAGTTATGGGTTCTTTTGCTGCCCTTCAAGGGCTCAGGGTTGCCGGTTGATTGTGTACTCTAAAGGAAATGAGTCAGTCTTGTAAAACGTGGGTAGTTCCCTTCTGAAGGACAGTATGAGTTTGATTTTACTTCTGTGAAACAAGGTCTCAAATTCGAGATGACCAGCCATTCAATAAGTAATTGTCTCGTTCCCTGGAGAACTCCTGTACTTAAAAAGAAGGGTCAGAAACCTGAATCCTCTGTCCTGTTGTTACTTTCCTTCTAGATATTCCAGACCTGAAGCAAAGATTGCAAGCTCTAAACCTCCTGATCCTGATTCTACCAGAGTCCAACAGAAACACTCTGAAGGTAACTGCTTGCTTTTGATTCAGCTGATAAAACATAGAATCACAGAATTGTTTAGTTTGGAAAAAAAACCCAAAGTCTTAAAATCTTTGGGTCCAACCATTCCCCCAGCACTTCCAAGGCCCCACTAAGCCATATCCCCAAGTTCCACAGCTACATGGCTTTTAAATAGACACCATCTCTGCCTTTCTGTGCTTTATAAGAGCTGTGGTGCTTGTTGCTGCCTTTTTTTTCCCTCCTGAGTAGTTCAGCTCCCAGGTATTAAAGGTAAGGCTGACTGAGCACCCTGCACACTTAATTTAGAGCACTGGAATATATAATTCAGTCAAAGATGGTTTGTCATGGCTCTAGTGGAGGGGTCAGGTGAAAGAGTCCAAAAGGGTTTATTTTTCCACCTCTGAGAATGGCTTTGAGGGGACACTGAAAGAAAAGAGGAGTTCATCTTTGGATTCTGAAGCTTTTACAGCTAGACTTTGTAAATTATGACCTGTCAAGGATTAAAAACTCATCTGTTTCTCACACAGACTCTTTTTCCTGATTCATAAGTGCTGGATAAACCTCTCTTGGTGTGGTTATTTGTTGCTATCCTAGTATTGGAAATTGATCACTTCCTGACTGGAGAAATGGGATTTGCTGATCTATATCAAGAAAAAGTGCTAATTAATGATCTCTCCAGCAATTGCCATGGTAATTTTTTGAGCATTACTAGTAATGGATGGGCTTATGTCTCTTTCCCTCTTCTCAGGCCCTTCTTGAGTTTCTCAGCAAGGTGGTTGCCAGGGAAAACAACAACAAAATGAACCTCTGGAACGTTTCCACAGTCATGGCCCCAAACCTCTTCATGCACAAGGGGCTGCCAAACAAGATCCCTGAGGGGAAGGAGAAGCAGCTGGCAGAGGGGGCAGCTGACGTGGTGCGGATGATGATCCATTACCAGGATCTGCTCTGGACAGTGAGTGTCACAGGAATCGTGTGCTGTGGCACAGCACTGTCTTGCTCTTGTTAGAACTGGGAGAGGGAAAGGATAGCCTTGGAAATTTCAGAGGGATTAAACAGCTGTGAGCAAAACCTCTGGCTGAATTCTGAGGCTATCTGTCCTCAAGGTACATAGTTATTTTTGTCTGTTTAAAGAGCTGAAGTGATGATCAGGTTCTTAAATGGCATCCTTATCTCTGCTTGACTTAATTCCTGTTTTGACCCTTCTCCCCTGCCCAGGTCTCCTCTTTTCTGGTAGCTCAAGTGAGAAAGCTGAACGAGAGCAACAGCAAAAGGTACCAGTTCTGTGACAAGCGAATTAAAAATTTGTTGCGGAAGATTCACACTGATAAAGACAAGGTGGAAAAGAACCAGGGAGAGGTGAGTTAGGGCTTGCAAAAAAAACCCAAACCCCTTTGTGGCAGTGTCAAGTGTTTTCCTGAGGCCTCAGAAAGATTAAAGGGGTGATACCCTTGAAAAGAGCAAGAAGGACAAAAAAAGGCTGAATAATGAGGAATAGCTCACCAGATGCTTTTGGTCAGGTTGTGGCAAAAACTGATCTCAATAGCAACAGCACTAAATACATTTCAGGCTACAAAACACCTTGTTAAAAGCAGGAGCAGAAATTTTGTTTTTTCCCATGTAAAAGCAGAATTCTTATGGCTCTGAGTGTCCCATGTGTTGGCACAGATATGTCTGCTGGGATAAAGGCAGACTTTCTTTCATTTTTTAAAGCATAAATTCAAGCTATTGCCTAACTTTCTTTTTGGTCCATAAAGTCTGTTAAGATGGCACATCACTTAGTGCTTCCTTTCTTTGGAAAGGACCTTTCTGGAATTCAGTGGCCTGCAGCCCAGATCTCTGAATTCCTTCCCGAGTAATTTAAATGTATTGCAGAGGAGTCATTCACCCTTGTGCAAAACAGTTTATCAGAATTTCTTCTGACAAATCCCATTTTCATCTGAGCTTGTGTCAGTGCTGTATTTGAACAGCAGAGAGCACCATCACACGCTGATGGAGAGCACAGGGCTCCTCTCGTGGCCTCAGCGCCAGAACATGAATGATTTATTCATAATACTCACCTTGGTGCTTCCATAAGCTTTCAGCCTGTACTGTGTGTGTAAGAAACAAGCCTAAGATCTCTGAACAGCTGTCTGGACAGGGATAATTCTTCACACTCTCCAATCTGCTTTGAAAATTAATGTTTTGACTGATAAGAGTCTTTCTTTAAGCACTTGTTTCTTTTTGCCTGCCTTGTTCAGCCTTCCAAGATTGTGAAAGTCCACACCTCACTCCTCCTGAAGGACTCTCTGGAAGTGCACTTGAACAATGCAACCAGGGTTGCTGATGTCTTGAGGCAGTTTCAGAAGAACCTGTGCCAGAATGGCTGGAATATTGTTAACACTGTCAACCTCCTCAAGTGGTAAATGGCTTTTTCTCTGCTTAGGAAATTAAAAACAAACAAAGTGGTCTAGCTGCTGTTTTCTGTCTTGAGCGAGAGGTGAGGTGGAAGCACAGTGAGTCACGAGGAGAGATTGTTCTCTGCTCCTGTGTTCTAAGCTTAGGAAATGGTTCTGGGTGGGGAAGGCAAACTTCATCTCACTGAGTGATTCCATGCAGTGCTCAGGCTGTCAGGAGTCAGTGCTCTCCTCTGGGCTGCTGGGCACCACGTCAGCTCCAGCATCCTTGCTGAAGGGAAGGGAAAGGGCAGTAACACTGACCCTGACATGCAAACCCCTTCCAGCTCTCCTGCAGAAAAACATCACCCTTTGCCTGGAGTAGTAATACCAGCATGCTTATGTTAATGTAGGGATTTCCTAAAACAAACTCTGCAGTTCCCTCCTGTGCTCCTGTGGAGAATTGCTGAGCTAAACCAAGAAAGGAACAGAAGAGTTCCTGCCCCCCTGCCACAGCTGCTGCAGCCTGTATTCAGCAGGGAACGTGGCAGTGCCTCTCCTGTGCCCCAGGAGGTGTCCAGACAAGGAGGGGCAGTGGGCTGGATATAAGTCAGCTGCTGTCTCACCAACAGCTTGCCTTGTTTTCTTTTTTCCCAGTGCTGGGTGTCCTGCACTGTGCAGGAGGATCAGCAAGGTCTCTGTACCATGGCCTCTTTGATCATTGCTGGCCTCTGAACCACAAACAACTCCTCTGGAAGGAATATTATTAAACTACCTGACCTGTCTTTGCAGAGATTTAACCTTCCGTGTGTTTTTCTTTCTGCAGTAACAACACCATGGAGTGCACAAACTTGCTCCTGTATGAAGTGGGAGGCAATATTGGTAAGTACAAATGGTAGCTGAAAACTACTCTGATATGTTGTTTTTATGCTTAGTTTCTTTCAGGAGGTAGTTTTAAAAACTTCTCTGGGCAACTGTGCCACTGCCTCACCACCCCAAGACTGAAGAATTTCTTCCTAATATCTAATGTACATCTACCCTCTTCCCTCTCCAAGCCATTACCTCAGATTTGTGGAAATACTTCTGAAAGGTTGTAATATTCAATGAATGTGAATAAATCCTAGTTTTTAGGTGGGGGCAAAAGCAAACAAAAAACCAAATCTAGCAGCTAAAAGACTGAGGGTATTAAAAAATGTGTTGGTTTTTTTTTCATGTCTTAACAGGTGAACATTGCCTGGACCCAGACACTTACCTCTTGGACTTATACCACATCAACCCCCATGCTGAGTGGATAATTAAGCAAAACCCACCTGGTCCTCGGATGTTCTAAGGAAAACCAAAGCTCTTGGTTGCAGTTTTTGGAAGGTGTGGAAATCAAGACTTTCCTGTTGTAGTGTCAGAGCAGACACAGCTTGTTTCTTGGAAGGAAAAGCACCTTTATTAACTGCCTCTGTGGCAGCTGGCAGAGAGAGCACAGTAGCCTCTGTGCTAACAAGGGTGCTGGAAAGAAGCAGCAATTATCATTGTGCAGCAGAGTTTGCAGGGGGAACGACTGTTCCTAAAAAAATATCCCCCCAGACAAATGGCAAAGTTGTAGTGGTTGTGCAGCAAAGATGGAAGAAAAAGAAAAAAGATGGTCTTGAATATGGTGGAAGGCATTTGTGTATTCTGGATTTGCTCTTTCTTTTGGAGGAGAGACAGTCAGATGCTGCAGTGGTACTAAGGACGTCCCTTTGGTAAGGTCCCTGGTTGCCTGTGGCATGTCAGTAGAAGAGTTTATGAGCCTGGGCTTCACTATTAAGCTCCTGTTAAGTTCTTTGAAGAATGAAAAAGGATGTTTCCAAACAGGCCAGATGGGACGTGACACCAACATATCGTGTATTTCATGACTGCAGTTAAATATGTATATGCAACACAAGAAAATTACTTTCCTTCAAAACAGGTGTGGAAAATACAGCAGCCTTTCAGATGTGCAGTGTGACAGGAGAGATGTCACAGCTCTGCTGGTAATGCAAACCCAAATTGCCACCAACGAGGGTAAAAAATGCATCTATTTTGATGGACAGCCTATATATCAACAGACAAGGGGGAAATACCCCGAAGCTAATGTGAGGCTGGTAACCTGACCTGGCCACGTGAACTGAACTTCTTTGTGGAAGATTCTGTGTGAATGTGTTTGTTCAAAAGCCAGCAAAGCTCCCCTGAGATGGGAGGTGGCTGAGCTGAGCCCTCACTGCTCTGGCAGCACATTTCCATCACACTCAGCACAGCGTGGTCACTGTGGGCTGGGCAGGTGAGGGTAGAGCAGAGCGCTCACACCTTGCTGCTGCATCATCACCATCATCATCACCATCATCCTCCAGCCTCCTCCAAGAGCACTGTGCCTGTGAGGAGCAGTGCAGGTGTTGCTCTCCTTTGTGGTGATGCTGAGATAGCACAGTGAGGGACCTCACTGTGCAGTGGGAGGGGTGAAACCCTCAGCCTGCCTGGAAATCTGGATGTCTGTCTCTAAATACTGGTTTTGAACACAGTTGGATATTTATTCATGTGGCAGAAGCAGGGCTGCCCTGCAAGTGTATACTCAAAGTATTTCATTTGCCAAATCTCAGCTGCACTAGTGACAATCTCCAGTATTATTTCTTGTGTTAGAGGGGTTTGTTTCCACTGCAATCTGAATTTTCCCTCCTCTCCTTTTTTTTTTTCCCCAGGATGAAGTGCAGCTTTCCTTATTCATTATCTCAAGCTCCTAGATTCTGTTGTAAAGATGCTTCACTCTGTGATTATTCTGTCCCTGTGGTTAAATCCTCTTGGTGGTTAAGATCCTTGAGGAACACTTGAGCCACAGTCCATATTCTTTCCAGCTTTTTGTGAGTTCTATGTGAGTGGTGCAGATGTCTTAAAATTATTGATATATTAGAGAGTCTGTGTATTCTTTTTGGTTGAGATGATGCAGATGCATTGACTGGTTGGATCACCTTCATAGATGTCTTCTTAAGAACCTGTAATAGAACCTCCCAACCCTGACCCAGGAGTCAACAATTCTTGAGGTGCCTCTTTTATAGGGCTTAAATTATGCCTGAAAGAGCCTGATTCTTTTCCTTGAGAATGGGTGATTTATGTCTCTGGAGAGATCAAGCTGCTTTAAAAACCAAAGGTACCTATTCAGCATCCCTTCAGGAATTCTTTGTGGCACTGATGGAAAAAAGATGGCAAAGAGCAAACACCAGAGATGTGATACCCTGAGAAATATCCAACTCCTAAAGGTATCACTGGGAGCTCAAAGATCCTTTGCAAGCTGAATTACACTTTGCAAATCACACAATGCTGCATTTTCCCCACCCCTCATACTCTGGTTTATAAAACATTCTGTCCATATGTGCTGAGGGATCAAGACTGTATCACTGCTGCAGTGAACTACAGGTGAGTGGGGTTTTTTGAGCACCAAACAATGTGAATCAGTGCTGTGAGAAACAAGGTAAATGGGAGATTCTCAATAGACAAATATCAGGTTTAAATATGAAAGGAAATGTAAAAAAAAAACAATCAGAAAACTAAAACAGGTCTTTCCAGATGATGGATATGCTTTTAATTTTTTTTCCTATCTTTGTATGAAAAAGTAAGTGTAAATTTTTCAGTCAGTGATGTGCAACCCACTCCTGAAGGATGGCTTTTAATACCTTTCATTTTTTACGAATTTTTAATTCTGTATTTAAATTTCATTTATTCAGCAAAACAATAAAAATACAGTAAAACCTCTTAGCTCCATTTCCATTAGTGCTTGAGAGCAAGTTAAATGGCACCACATTTGTGAATGCAGCAGGGCTTGCCCTGTGCCTGAAAAGAGATGTTCCTGGGGTCTGAGTGAGCTGGGCACGAGTTTTGTGTTTCAGCTTCAGGAGAAGTTCCTCTTTGGCTGATCTGTGGGATTGCTGCAGAAGGATGGTCCAGGAGGAGGAGGAAGAGGAGGAGGAGGTTGGTGTTGGGTATCAAAAGCCCAGAGAAAGATGGATGGCAGCTGAAGGTGAGCACCAAGGATTAGTGACCTCTGAAGGAAGTGGAGCAGTTGTTGAAGATTTAGGCTCGAGGAAATGTGTCCATATTTCATGAGAAATCCCCTTCCCACGCCCTCAGTCCTGCTCAGCTGAGCTGTGCTCAGGGACTGGGGTACTGGACTGGCCACACCAGCCAAGAATAACAGGAATCCAGCCTGGATCTTTGGTTAAATCACTACTAATAATGTCCAAATGTGATGAGATGTGGCATAAACCCACTGTGAACTGTTTAAAAACAGTGCAGCAGCCTATCCAGCAGTGCTGGTAGAAAAGCAGGGTTTGCTCTCCTACCCAGATACAAAAAAAAAGGGGGAGGAGGATCCAAGCGGCTTCAAAAAGCTTCCAGAGCAATTATCTGAGGAAAACACCAGTTTATCAAACTCATTCCACCCATTCATCTTCAGCAGTATCAAAGTGCTAATCTCTCCCATCCCCAAGGGCTTTTGTGATTGATCATTACACAGCTCTCCCTGGCTCAGAACAGAAGCCCAGGATTTATTCTGAATGCAACTGTGTGTTGTGCTGAGATAAGGGGCAGAGCATAAAAGAATCTTGCAAATGCTGGTTAAATGTAGTTGTGGATGAAGTGGAACTGAAATATCAAATTAATAATTTTTAAAAAGTAGTTTACCTTAGGAAAAAGTATTTGCAAAAATACAGTCTTCACAGGAACGAGTCAAGCTTCAGCTCTTGGAGAGAAATGCCACAAGTAAATGCATTTCCTGGAACAAAGTGAGTGACAGCCACTATTGTTGTAAATAAAACTGCATTTGATTAAATCTATTTCTTCACCCTCATGCACTCCCCAGTGCTGAAAACAGAACAAATGGTTTTGCATGCTGACAGGATGTAACCTTAAAGTTCTCTCCAAATTCTGTTTGCACACGAGGGCTGCACATGTCTTCACCTTGTGGGGGGGAAGTACAGGCTGAAGTTCAATGTTTTGAGTCACTGGAAAAGCAAATGTGCAGCAGCACTGACTGACCAGCTGGGAAAAGGCCTGGGCAGTCTTTAGTCCCTCCAATCTCGGGTTTGTGTGGGTTTTTGTTGTTTGTGGTGGCAGACACAGTTTGCCAGAGCAGCTTTGTGCTGGCTGTCTTTCCCCAGGACAGTGAGGAATGGTGATGGCCCCTGCCGAAGTCCTGCCCCCAGCACCAAGACCTGGCAGGACCCACTGAGCTCAAGGGATTGAGGCCTTTTCCCCCCGCTCTAAGCTCTATTCTCTAGCTCTGGCCAGGGGCTGACCCAGAGAGTGAGGGTGGAGGAAGGTATTCCTCTTCTCAGTCCTTGGAAGGGAATTGGAAGTGATGGTGTTTTCACCTCTGTGCCCACCTTGGCCATCTGCACTTTTCTAGGTGCTGAAGTTGCAGGGGTAATTACCTAGGGGATAAAGCAGGAAAAGAGGAAGAAACCCAGCAGGAATGGAGGGTGTGGGTGTACTCCTGTGGGTTGGGTGTCATTTTGTTTGTCTTTCGGGGTTTGGAAGAGACACAGGTGCACACAAGTTCTGTTACCCTCTCCTCACTCATCCCAAACCTTGTGTCCTGGTTTAGGGCAAATTTGGGAGAAAACCTCCAGAGGGGCCCCTCCAGACAGCAAACCCACACGGCCTCTCCCCACAATGAGTTTGGGAAGGATGCCTCAGAGAGAAGTGGAAAGAACCTGTTTATTGAACAGGCAAGACACCCCCCAGCACACAAAATGAACAATACTAGATGTTAACACTCCTTCACCCCTCTGAAAAAGATGGCAAGCTCAGAAAGTCTCTCTCAGGAGTGGTCACTCTGTTTTCAGTCTCTGACTCTGGGGCAGCTGCTGCAGGCCACAGGGTGCAGACTCTTGGTGTTTCCCAGGTCCCAGTCCGGAGCAGGTTCCAGTGGTTCCAGAGAAAAAGGGAAAGGAAAAAGAACAGTCCAGGGAAAAAATTCGAACTGCTTAGCTAAACTAACTAATGAGCAGAAGCCAGAAAGCAAGAGCAAAGCAGAAGCTAGATCCAAGCAAAAGCAGAGCAAAAAGCAAAAGCTGCACTGAGCATTGCCCTGTGTCTCTGTGTCCCGCCAGCCACTGGGGGAGTGAGCGGACTGATAGCAAAAACCAAAACAAAACTTCACTCATCAAAGCCAGACTTGAAGGCACAGAACACAATATCCAGCGTAAACAGAACACACAACTGGGGATACAAGCATTGTAATGTCACCCTAGGACATCTTGCTCTTGGCAGGTTGTAGTAGAAACCTGCTTCAGAAATTCCCTATCCTGTGCAGGATGAGGATGAAAGATTGGTGTTCCCTTGCTTTCAGCTTTTGCCAGTAGGTCCTTTCTGTGCTGCAAGGGTGAGGTGAGCCCCAGTACTGAATACAGTTCTTGTTTGTCCACGTGTGTGGATGGAAGCTCCAAGCTGAGCATGGACTGCTTGTGCCTTGTATGGAAACTTAATCTTTTAAGCCTCACCCAGAATTTTAAAACTCCCAAGGAGTGTGCTTGTCCATAACCCACTGCTGTTACCTCCCACCTCAGCCTTCTGTGCGTGCCCAGTCAGTGCAGGAGGAAAGAGCCACCCCTACCTGCCCTGATGACTCTGGTTAAGCCTTCTCTGGACACAAGCACAGCCACAAAGTGGAATAATTGCCCTTTACTTAAGCTGGCAGAGCTGTCTCAGGGTTTCAAGAGAGACAATTAAAGATTTTACATTGTTTTCTTCAAAAGGAGAAATAGACCTGAGGGTTCCTTAATAGTCCTCCTGATTCTGCACCTCCCTCTCAGAGCATGTTGTTGTGGGTTGCATTTATTATGAGCCACTTATTATCCTCAATTATTGAGCAGGGGGTAGGGCTCTTGGTAACAGGCAGAGTTGTGACTTGATGAACACTCAGCTGTCTCTATTTAAGACAAAATTACTGTAATTACCAAATCGATCAACTCTACTTTTGCTTTGCCTGCCTGGGACAGAACAAATGGGCTAAATGAGACCTACTCAGCACAAAAGTAGAGAAAGGGGTTCTCAGACCTCAGGATACACAGGCTCAGAGCTTCTTTGTCACACGCTGCTTTTAATGGTAATGCCACAAAATTATCTCTTGTTAGGCAATTTTCCTCCAAAAAGAAGCACCCACGCTGCACTTTCTTCAGCTCAGCCCAGCAAGGCAGAGTCAGTGGGTGAGCAACCAGGTGGGTTGTTTGCTTAAAACCTCCCCCTCGAGCAGGGCTGGGTTGGATTCCCTGGGTGCTGTGCTCACTTGTGACCCTTGCCAAGTTGTTTGCAGAACTGATGTCTTTGAGAGTGAGATTGATTCCTTAGTTTGTCTCTAGTTGAGCAGATGTCATCTTCTCCAGCTCCCCAGTTGCTGTTCTCCACGTTGCTTTGGTGTCTGAGGGTATCTGTGCTTTTGGCTCCAGGAATCCTCCCAGCTGGCTGGAAACACTTGTCCCCAGCTCTTCTTCCAGAGCCATGTGCTAAGAACCATTTGGTGACAGGAATTTGTCCCTCTTGAAGCTTTGGTGGTGTGTCTGTGCACTCTGCTAAGCTGACACTGCATGTGTTGGCACCCATCCTCCCAGCCTGGCCATGCCAGGATTGTGTCACATCCACACAAGTATTGAGGGTGATCCTATTGAGGAGATGAGGTGCTGGAGGGCCAAGGAGATGCTCTGTCTCACTGTGTTCTGCCCTGCTGGGAAATGAGCTGGTGAAGAGTCTGGAGCACAATATGGGCAGCAGCTGAGGGGGTTGGGTGTGTTCAGCATGGAGAAAAGGAGACTCAGGGGGGTCTTTTTCCTCTTTACAACTGCTGGATAGGATATAGCCAGGTGAGGGTTGGTCTATTCTCCCAGGTGACAAGTGACAAAGTAAGAGGAAATGGCCTCAAGTTGTGTCAGAGGAAGTTTAAATTAGGGAACAGGAAAAATTTCCTCACTGAAAGAGTGGAACAGGCTGCCTGGGAAAGTGGTGGAATCACCATCCCTGGCAGTGCTCATGAGGTGTGTGGAGCACTACCAAAAGTGTCTGTGCCAGCCTCGGGGCCTTCAGGAGGATGAAGCTGGCGCTCCTGCCAGCTGTGGTTCTTCTTGCTGCACTGACTCACCTAGGTTTGCCTACCCATGCTGTGTGAGACCAGCACAGTCACGTTTACTTCAACAGATTGTTAAAAAAATAATCTGTAAGTGCCTCAAGGACCTGAATTGCTTAACCTGAAGAGTTGTCTTCATTCTGGCTGTTTTTGCATAGGCCAGAGGAGGTTCATCCTCGCTGTCCCCGCGCCTGCAGGCAGCAGTGAGGTGTGATAAGGGTGTTAGGGCAGGCGGATAAATGGGAAGCAGAGAGTGTCTGGCTTGACCTGTAATACTGATGGCTTAGCATTTTGGAGGGCCTGGTCATCACTGCCTGGTTCTGTGGCAGGCGTGGCTGCTCTCCAATTTGGGGGCTGCTCTGCTCTTCCCCATTGGGCATCTCCATCCTGCTCCAGCATCCTGGCTGCAAGGGACAGCGAGGCGCTGCTGTGACTGTCACATCCGAGCGGGGAAAACCCGTGTGGAGCCATCAAAGGCAGAGCCAAGAGCATCTGAAAGCTTCATTAGCCGGGCTTTGTTCTGACGGCGCAGTCAGGCGGGGAAATAATGCCGGGAGTGTTATCAGCCATGTGCAGGAGGCGGTTGCGTAGCAACCCCCATTGGGCACCGGGCCGCTGCTCCGCCGGAAAAAAATACTCATCTTCTTCAATTTAGAGGCGTTTCAAACAGGAATTCATTGCCGATGGAGGATTCACTTAGGTTTAACATCTCTTAGAGAGATGGCAGCTGGTGTTCGCCCTGTTTTAGCATGGTGTGGGTGCACAGTCACAAGGTAAATGAACCTAAGACAACGCAGGTTTTGTTTGGGTGTTCGTGTGCTGGTTTCCATCCCTTTGTCCTGCTGGGGCTTCAAGTGGGCTGGGGACTGGAGATTTCATTGCTTCTTTCAGGCCTGATGTAAAAGCATCTCCAGGGAGCCCTTCTTGGTGCCACTTTGGTTACTACAGGTGAGGAGGGAGGGTGATCATGGTCCCTCTTCCCTCTGAGCCCTATTCAGAGAGGAAATGCAGACAGGGCAGTGCTGTGCTGCAGCATCTCCTTGCCAGGCTGGAGAATTGCTCAGACTTCAGAGAAACTACAAAGCTGCAGTACCTGTGAGGCTGTTGAGGAGCACTGGGTGTAAAGATAGGGATGAGATCCATGAATCTGCTTTTGTCTGGACCCCGAGCTGTTGAGATTGAGGCAAACAGAGGCTGCCCGGGCCTGTTTGGAAGGGGAGTATGATTATATGGTGCAAATAAGAAACAAATCCCAGTTCTGACTGGGATTGCCAAGTGTGCAGGTAGGGCAGGGCATCCTGTGGTCTCCCTGTCCTGCTGCAGCTCTGGCTGTTTCACACAGAAGGAGCTCAAGGAGCTTTTTTAAACTTCAGCTTTGGTGTGTGTTGTGCAGTAAAGCAGTGGGGTTGAGTCAGTCTGCCCTGAAAGAGAAACTGGGGTGCCCAGACATCACGAGTGCCTAATGGGTCTATCTAGATTTTGGCAGAGGGATTCACATACTCCATGTGCTCTTTATCAGGATGATGTACCTGGCTTTCCAAAAACCTGTGTGCCTTTGCAGCCACACTTGCACACTCCTCTCTGGTGCCTGGAACAGACAGGCCATGCCTGAGTGCTCCCAGCTGGAAAGATTAATAGGGAATTAACTTATTAACTTAATTAATTTATTGTGCTTCTGTGGCCCCATACAGTAACATAGAAATCACAGTTTTATTCTTTGTCCACCTGGTACTGTGTGTAGTGCCAGGGTGAGCAGGTAACAGCAGGAGGGTGCTGGTACTGGCATTGGGATCTGTGATGGAGGAGAGATTAAATGAACATCCTCTCTGTGGCCTCACCTGCTGGGAACGTGGAGGCATTTTCTGTCACTGATCAGCCTGTGCATCGGCAACAGCAAGTCCAAAGAATATTATTTGTACATGGAAAACTCCTTTTTCTGCTCTCACTTCAGCCTTTCAATATTGAACAATAAAACATCTTCCCTTCTTATTAACAATTCAGTGTGAAGACTGATTCAGATTAACTTGGGCTCTCATTGTATCAAGCACTTTAGGGAAAAAAAAGGCACAAGAGCTCAGGCTGTTTATGAAAAGCAATTTCCTCAATGCCAGGCAGTTTAATAACTCCACAGCCATTGCATTCAGGCTCTCATTTATTTTAAACTGTATTTCCAAACTGTGACGGGTCAATAATAAGTAAGGCAGGGCGGCAGATTTTGTGTGGAAGCTAAAAGGGAAAAGCACATTCAAACAGGACATAGAGAATAGCGTGGCTCTTGGGTCTGACATATTAAAGGCTCATTTGAAAACCAAATTCTTCTTATAATCAATATTTCCCCACCAAACTATTGAGAGCAAGTAAAATTTTGGAACTATATATGGCAAAAGGGAGAAAATTCTGATCCTCTCTCATCCAAATTGTTTCCTTGTAATAGTAAAATTATTCTTCTACATATTGGTCTGGATTTTTCCTTATAATCAAGTCCCTGGTGGAAGGAGACACATAGCCCTAGGCAGGTTTTGCACCTGAGACCTCCAATCTACTCAAGCAATAAATACAAACATCACACAGTGTTTCAAATGGCTTGTTAAAATATTGGAAATCAGTACCTTGTAGGAAACAAAGTGAGTTAATAGTATTTGTTGAAAACACCTCTTACAAACCACGTGGGACACTGAGCAGGTCAAGTGGAATGTGTAGCAGCATTCACCTCTCTCCTGCTTCCCTCTGTGGATGTTCAGGCAGAGATTGTGGTGGGTGTAGGTTCTATGATCTCCCTTTGAAACACGGGAATTGCTGCGTTGTGTCCTGCTCTGCTTATGTGAACTCTGGGCTCTTCAGCTCAGGAAGGGCTTTTCTTCTGCGTATCCCATGTTCAGGGCAGCAGGTTCAAAAGTAACCAAGCTTCAAAGAGCTGGAATACCCAGATTGTTATTAGTTAGGGATTGGAAAATTGATTTCTGTTGGTCACATTCCCTTTCAGATTGCTCCTGGTAGAAAAATGCTCCCTTCTGTATGTGAAACATGAAGTGCTGTGGATTTTTTCCTGGATTGTCAAAATATTGAGCTTGATTAAAGTGTTACTAACTCAACAGACATATCTGTTGGATAACTTCTGTGAGTGATTGAGCAGAGAGGTTATCTGTGTCATTCATTCCCACCCAGCTGGAAGTTGGGCTGTGGCTGGCCAGGGAGCTGAGCTGCTTTTGCTTTTATTTTGGTTAAACAGAATATTTTTAAATCAGGTGTTCAGCCTGAGTGTTTATTTAAAAGTCCTAGCTTTTTCCTTAATGTTCTTGAGTGCTCATTTATTAGAAGCTCACACTGTGAGCCCCTAGGAATTCATGAGATGTTTTCTGTATCTGGGTACTTTAAATAAATATCACAAGTGCAGGCTGCAGGGTCTGGGTAGATAAATTCCTTCTGAACAGGCTTCCTACACTAACCTTCCCCTTCTCCAGCTTGGCAGGAAGACCTGCCCCAAAATCTTGGGTCTTTGGCCTGTTAAGGGATTTACCTGTGGAATTTCATATTTGAAACAGAGGCTTTGGTGGTGGTCAGGAAGACACGGGAGCTGCAGGTGATGCTGTCCCCAGAGATTTTGTGAATAATGGTGTGAGCTGGGGTGGGTTGAGATGTTCCCTCAAGCTGCTCCATCACTCTCCTCCTCCTGGACAGGGGAGAGAAGATACAGCAAAAGGCTCATGGGTTAGGAGCAGGGCAGGGAGAGATCTCTCACCTTTACCCCTGCGGGCAAAACAGATTTGATTGGGAGAAATTAGTTCAATTTATTGCCAACAAAATCAGAGTGGAGTAATGGAAAATACAAACAAACCCTAAAAATACCTTCCCTCCACCCCCTCTTTTTCCTGGGCTCAGCTTCACTCCTGAATGCTTTCCCTCCTCCCCACAGTGGTGCAGGGAATGGGGTTGTGGCCAGTTCATCACACACTGGCTCTGCTACTCCTCCCAATGCTCCCCTGCTCCATCACGGGGTCCCTGCCTTGGCAGACAGTTCTCCCTGAACTTTTCCTGTGCTGAGCTTTCCCCCAGGCTGCAGTTCTCCATCAGCTGCTCCAGGGTGGGTGTCCAAGGGGTGCAGCCCTTCAGCAGCAGGCTGCTCCAGTCTGAACCCCCTCAGCATCACAAACTCTGCTCTTGATGCCTTACATTTCAGCTTTCGTATTTTCCAGACTGCACTGCATTGGTGCATAACTCTGAACCTCAGATAAAGTGCCAGCAAGTTCTGCTCCCAGCTCAGTCCCACACAACAATCCTTTATCAGCCTGAGAACCAGACACCACTGCAGCTTCAGGCCCTAAAAGTACAAACAGCAGCAAACTGGGGAGAGCAGCCTGGCAGGGTGGGACTGCATAACCTGGAGCTGTAATTGCACAATTAACCCCAATATGGAAATGGACCAAAACTTATCAAAGTGTGAAACTCCTGACCCAGGCTCCATCCTGGATGGAGCCTTGGCTAGGCTCTTGCACTGGTGAATCCTTTGAAAGGCTTCTAATAAATCCCTGTTTAATTCCTTTAACACTGGCTAGCCTCTGTTCTAGGAGGCCTCTTTAGGCATCACCCCAGCATGGGCTCCTCTCTCAGGTCCTGCCAGGAACCTGCTCCAGCCTGGAGCTCTCCCAGGGCTGTAGCACTTCAGTGAGCTGTGTCTGAGAC
Source organism: Anthoscopus minutus (assembly GCA_013399455.1). NCBI lineage: Eukaryota > Metazoa > Chordata > Aves > Passeriformes > Paridae > Anthoscopus > Anthoscopus minutus. The sequence goes on along the minus strand of VWYI01016820.1, from coordinate 29,921 downwards.
CAAGACCTGCATCTTCAAAGAAACAAACCCCAGCTCCTGACCCTCTAAGGAAGGTCAGGAATAAAAATATCCCCACACCCACCTTCTTCCTCCCTTTTGTCCTGAAGTCCATGATCTTCTCGACCCAATGAATCAGGACTCTGGGCAAGTATCTCTTCCATGAGAGTGCTGCAGCTGGCTGGCAGGGCAATGACAGGAATGTGATGGATCCTGAGCTCCCCTTCCCTCTGCTCCTGCTCAGTGCCTTGGCCATGGGCTGAGCACGTGTGAACACCTGCAGCAGGATGCAGAGTGATACACAGGGACACACTTCCCTCCTCTGCTGCTTCAAGGACTTCATTTTTTTAAAGCTTTCATAAGAAATGTGCTTACCCTGGCAAGGATGAAGTGGGAAGAATGTGCTATGCCTCATCCTCCTGCAGCCCTGTCCTCGAGGATGCCTCTGCTCCCAAAGCCATTTCTGAGTCATCTCTTGCTGGCTGGGCTGCAGGGCACAAAGCAGGGGCTGTCTCAGTGTGAGGAGGAGGGATGCCAGCTGCTGCAGCCTGCATTGCTGCCTGCATTGCTCCCTGCATTGCTGCCTGCACTGCTGCTCAGCTGCTTTTGTATTCCCTTGATTTAAAGCCATTCTACAGCATATGGAAATTCATTTTGCTCAGATGTGCTACTCACATTTGTAAGATTTGTAGAGAGAAAGAATTATCATTTTAATTCATAGTAATATTTCCAGGCAAAGCCTTTGATTGTGGTGGGGTTTTTTCTTGTCTGTTCATGTTTTGGCAGAGGATTTGCTTTCTATCTGGGGTTGGAGGATTTCTTTGTTTGATTTTCCTTCCCAAATGTGCTGTCAGCTGCATATGGAAAGAAAAAATTTGTCTGAAAGATAGAGTCATACCTTATTTTAGGCTTCCCTGCCCTAATCTCTGGTGAGGTAGCTGGATTTGTATGTAAAAATGAGGAAGGCAGGAGATAATCTGCCAGTCTTGGCAGTCTTCAGCTCTATGCTGGCATCCCAGCTGTTTCCAATCTTCACCTTGCTGGAGAACCCATTTCCATGATGATAATCATTTGTCAGCTTTTAATCTCCCAATGCAGATGTGACAAAATAGTTTCATAATCTGCTTGCGTGCATCAGGCTGCTCACTTCTATTTTGGGAGAGCAGGGCTGACTAATGCACAGCTCTGGCTGATGCTGTGTGACATTGCTGTGCCAGAGCCTGTCATAGTGCAGCAAATGCTTCCAGAAAGGGGGTAAATGCAGGGATTTTTTAGTATCAGCTGGAAACTCATCACACAAGCCCGTGGAGAGACCCCTGAGCTGTGACTCACAGGAGGAGGAGTCGCTGTGCAGTCACAGGGGCAGTGACCTCCCTGCCAGCCCAGAGCAGTGTGAGAGGAAACGTGGGCTCCAGGCCACAGCCAGGGAGGGGTGACTCACCCCTGCTCCAAAGGGGTGCAGAGCAGGCAGTGTTCCCCCGTCACAAGGGATACCAGCAACTCCCAAAATCCCCAGGGACGTTCCTGTGAGTCATTTGTGGGATGGGAAAGTGGAAGGAAAATGGGGAAAAGTTGAGCATTGTGTCATTGAAGCGTGCTTTGCTCGTGGGGAGGGGATAAAGCACCAAAATCTAACATAGCTGCATTGAGTGTGGGGGAACATTGGGTTAGGTGGCTGAATGTTCCATCATCACTTGTCACAGGGCCATTTGACTGGGGGTGCTTATCTGATTTGGTCTCATTAAAGCTGAGAGAAAGGATGGTCAAACACTTGGTCCCGAATAAGAGTCTAGACATTCAATTGTTCTTAAATAACCGAGTGTGTTAAATTTAAAAATAATCAAAATTTGAAAAAGTCTCAGTGTGTAGGCAGTTTAATATGAAGATGAAATATAGCTGAAATATAATCAATGCTATGATCAATTAAGGAATTTCGTTTTGGGACATAGCAGTGAGCTGTATGGGGGGGAAAAGGCAAAAGTCATCCTTGTCTTGAGAGCATATTTGATTAAATCAGAAAGCTGGTAGAAAGAAAATGCAATTTCCAATTGAACCTCATGAGCCCACTAACAAGCTTGTGAAATGTGTGCATGGAAGGTCCTGACAACGTTGTTTTCCTAATAGTTTTAATACTTAAATATAAGTAACCAGTCCAAAGCAGAGTCCGGGCATAAATCCTACCATTTATCACCTTGTGATCTTCTGGAAACAAGAAGTGACTGGCATACATGCTTAATTCAAACTAAATAGCCTATAAAACAAGTTCCCTAAGGCTAATAATAATAATAATATCAGGAGAAATGAATATAAGGATGATTGAATACAGGATCCGCTGAGAAGTGGATATGGGATGTAGATACAGATCATGCTGGCAAGGATGGGCTGCTGTTTATGGTATGCTGGGAACTCCAATCCATCATCTGACCAGAGAATATAATGCAGCTAGAATCAAAAAAGATGCCTCTGTCTGAAGCAATGCGTGGATGTTATAACCCAGCAAATGCAAATAATTAATCAAAAGCGGCGAGTAGAATGTCATGAAGCAATAATTCAAATCACAGCTGTGATTATGAGAAATAACTTTAAATCTGCTATTTAATTAATATTAAGCTCCTGACACCCTCTAGGATGGGGCACACAAGCCTTCTCAGACTAATATGATAATAGTCAAAGAAAATATTGTGTTCCATAGAGATTCCAGAAAGGATATTAATCATGGAAGGCTCTCAGATCTGTATAAACCATGTACATATCTCAATATACCAACAATACCCTACACCAATCTCATAAATAAACTATAAACAGTGTATAAACCATGTTCTCTGCACCCAAACATGTGGATATGATTTTCTGAGCCTGAGAGAGTTTTCAGCCTGGCAGGGGCTGATCTGTTCCCAAGGGAAAATCTTTTGGGAAACTTTCTCTTTCAAGGAGTGCTTTCTGTAAATAGGTTTTGGTTCTCAGAACAATGTCACACAGCTGTTCTGAATGGGTTTTTCTCTTGTTCCACCAATGGCACCAGAGAGGTTCCTTTGGCCAGTCATGTTAGCCTGTATGGGAACACCTGATAAAAAGGGTTGTAAACCCCAAATAAAGGCTTTGCCTCATTGGGATCAAACCTCACAGCAGTGTTTTGAATCCACTCTTATTTTGTGTCTACCAGAGACACAAACACTGCCCAGCTCTCCTGGGATCAAGCATGCCTTGTGAGAGACCCCAGATCAGCCTGGGCCAGGCTCAGCACTCCCATCATCTTTGGGGTCCCTCTTTTGGTGTTGATCCATGGCTGCTGTGGAGCCTGATCCTTTTTGCCTCCGGGAAGACGAGAGATCCCCTATGAGCCCTTGCTGAGCAAGGCTGGCTGCAGCAGCTGCTAGTGGCTGAAGCTTTGTTGCCTTCATGTGGGATGAGGGTGCCCAACTGAAGCCCTGAGCTTCAGAAGAAATCCCAGAATGGTTTGGAAAAGACCCTAAAAGCTCATCTCTGTCCAACCCCTGCCATGGCCAGGGACATCTTCCCCTGGAGCAGGTTTCTCCGAGCCCAGCTGATGATCTGACACCTTCAGCAGCCCAAGGTAGATGCAGAGAGGAGTCTTGCACTTGCTCCCAGAGCCTGGGTGCTGGGCACAAGCAGATCCATAGCATGAAGCTTTTTCCAGCCAAGTGCAGATAGAAATATCTTTGTAGTAAGATTGTAGATTTGCTTCATTAATGGAGCGACTGACTCCTGTGCTTGGGAATCAAGCAGCTTCCTTCACCCTCCCCTGCTTTGTGAGAGTGTGAGTGTGTGTGGTAAATGACCTTTGGAATGAAAATATTAACAGAAAAGGAAAACATGATTGTAATTTATGAAATGTTAGCCCAGCTGCCTCTGGGGGGGAACAGACCTTTCAGCCCTGCAAGCTGATACATCACTGGGTGCCTGCATTGACACAGGTGCATTTAAAGAGTCAATTAGGGGGGAGCTGTGTATTTACACAGCCTGGATTAATTTCATGTTTTGGCAACTTTCTTTTTAAACAGTTGAGACTAGTGATGCTGCTCAAAGAGGTGGCTTGTTGAGAAAGGGCTGGAGGAGGCTCCAGAGCAAGGAGATGAAACCCAGTAAGAAAGCATTTGGGTGGTCATTGCACCCTGAGCGAGCATCAGATTGAACAGCCTGTGCTGGAGCAACCTTTGATGGTGGGATTTGGGCTCTTGAGTGTTGACAAATGGCTGCAAATAACTGCCAAACTTCCAGGGATGTTTCCTGCAGGAGAACAAGGGATGTGGGTGCTCTCTTGGCAGTTGCTTTGTACAATTCGATTTTATAGGTAAAAACCCTGAGTTTGTGCCTTCATTACTGGCCAGGGGCTTCCACACAGGGCTATTAAAACCTTAAAAGACTCTCTTTGAAGCAGATCAATGCAAAATGAAATGGGGGAAAATTGCTTATTGCTGAGGAAAATACAGCACTGTGAATAACAAGGAAGAAAATGCAGCTGAAGGCTCAAATTGAATCTCTATTATGCCTGTGATTAAAGATAATGTGCTAGGAAAGGGGGCTAGGGGAGGGTTTCTGGGATAGGTTGGATGGCTAAAAACATGGTGATTGTGGCTGCTGGGCCCTCATTGGCCTGGGTTTGATATCTAAATTATAGGGCTATTAACCAGAAATGAATTTGATGTTCTGTCTAAAAGGCAGAGCCCCTCCACAGCCCAGCTGGATTGGGGCACTCATCCTGCTTGGGGCTTGGAAGCCCTGTCTCTATATATTCCTTGGCAGCTAAGGATCTGTAGTTCTTTGCATAACAGTTTTGGGGTTTTTAAAGAGGCCTAAGAAATTAAAGATGGATAGATGCTTCCAGTCACCCACATTTCCACGTGAACCTCCAGAGAGCTCATGAGGGACTGCTTTGTTTTAAAGGTGGAGGTTTTTCTTGTTTATTTTAATGAAGCCAATGTCATTTATTGATGAGGGTGATATATGGAGTGACAGCACAAGATTTGTGGTGTTTTCCAGAATAAATTTGCATGTTTGTAAGTAGCTGATGTTCTAAGCAATGGCTGAAGATTTGTATGTGGCCAACTTAATTACATTTGAAATGAATTTGAGCTTGAACTTGGGAAATACTGCTTTCTGTTTGAAACAAAACTGTTCCCTAGGATGAGAGGGAGATTTCAGTGACATGTTTGTATTTAGTAAGCTCAAGGCACTTTTCACAAACTTCAGAACCATTCAGCATCACAAGTTATTTTCTCCTGGAAATCTTCCCTGCTCTGCATCCTCAGCCCCCACAAGCCTTGATCTGGGAATTGCTGCTATCAGCTGCCTGCAGTGTTCTGCCCCTGCCTTATCTGCTCCTGGCACAGAAAGGACACTGACGATTGCTAATCAACCTCGAGCACACAGATCTCCCTAAAACATCAACAGCATCTGCACTGCTCCCTCTTCGTTATTCCCTTCTCATCTTACTGGAGGGGGGAGCATCCTTTGCTGTCTGCAGTCTCCAAAGTTTAAAAATTGGAGCACAGTTAACTGTGCTTATTGAGTTGCTGCATCTACATTTAGCCAAACCTTAATTTGAAGAACAGAGTAATTTGAATTTAGAGTTTTGTGTTATATATGGAGTTTTTAGCACTAAGGTCAGGTCTCCCTCTGGCACCAGTAACACCAGTGTTTGTACTGTGGTGCTGGGTGGTGTAGCCCTGCTTCCAGCCCTTTGCTTTTGGGGACCTGTGTAAATCTGGTTTCCTTGGAGCTCCAGCCTGGCTGATGTCACCTCTGGGTCACTCCCTCTGTTAGTGCCAAGTGGTTTGTTTGTGACCCACAGAACCCAGTCTGCACCGCTGCAGGTGCCAAGGGGCTCATGTGACAAACTGCAGCTCCTCAGCAAAGGACAAGAGCAAAGATGCCCTAGTGAGATTTACATCCTTTGCAGGAGGACAGGCCAGACTGGGATTTGGTCCATCACCCACACAGGTATCTGGAATTGCAGCTGGCCAGTTCTCTGACCTTGGTGTTTCTTGGATTATTTTGTAAAAATGCACCAGACAAACAAAATTCAGTTTTTCTTTTGGTATTCCTGTCACCACCCCTATTCCTCCTACTGCTCTGGCTGTCTTTGCCTGGGACATTGATATCCCAGTTGTCACCAATGCCGAAACATGATCGGAAGAGCAAATGTTTCTTCAGGAGAGGACTCAGGATCCTGGGCACTGGAGGCATCTAGGGAGGGTTTGGCTGACAAACGTGTGTTTGGTGTTCCTGAGATTTTGAAAATCACATTGTGTGTGCAAGGTCAACCTCCAGCTCTGTTCTGTGCAATCTTTACTGGTCTTAAAGGAGGAAAAGGGATCTGAATAGGAAGGTGCAGGTGGTGGTTCTGGGGTGCAAAGGCTGCAGTCACTGCTAGTGCAGCACCGGTCCAGCATGGTTTGGCTGTGGTGAGGACAAGGCAATGATTCCTGCCTTGTCCTTGTACAACTGTCCTTGTACAACTGGTTCATGTGCATTTCCCACAGCCCTTTGTGGCTAATGGAAAAGCCAGTGTTGTGTCCACAGAGAGGCTCAGCCTGGCTGTGTCAGACTCTGCCTTGTCTCCTTATTTAATGTGAGCAAACAAGGTCAAAGATAAAATAACTCCCCCTCCCCCTTTCACAATCATTCTACTGTAATTTTTTAAGAGCCAGCCATGTGTGAGATCAGGCAAAGGTTAAATTGTCAGACTCTCTTAGCCAAGGAGAGGTTTGACTCTTAGCCTGAGGCAGGGGTATCTAACCTGAGCTGTTACATTGCTTGTTAGATTTTGCTTTTTCATAGCCAAAACGTGTCAACAGCATAACCCCACCATCCCTGCTGGCTGTGAGGGGTGCTGGGTTTTATTCAGTCTGTGCAAACCTGGTCTAACACACCCTGGTAACCTGTTATCCAGAAGTCATCCAGCTGCAGGCTGCTAAGCTGGCTGGCATTGCACTTGTATTGGCTTATGCCAGGAAGAAGTGTTTTGTTTCTCTGCATCCAGTATCTGGTGAGTGGGGACCAGGGATTATTAGATGTATTTTCAGATTTATGTTGCTGCACATGAACAGGGCTTGTGTTTCTTGTGCTGTACACAGGGCACAGAGTTGACTCATGACATGGCTTTGAGTTCTGGCTGATTGCCTCTGCTTTGTCAGGGAATTGAGAAAATTTAACTCCCGTTTCCTAAGTTCACCCTCATTGAAATTTATACAAATACAACCTGGAGGTGTGTTGCTGCAAGGGGAGGTGCTTGGGGCTCCTGAGGGAGAACCTGTAACTTGACAACATCAAATTTTGCTGGTCCTGACAAGCCTTTATGTGGCTGTTCTTATACAGAAAATGCAGTTGCAGCACAGAAAGTGCATTGCAGCTGCAGTGGGGTCTGTCCAGACCATCTGGCAGAGCCAACAGAATGGCTGAGCCTACAGGCTCGGGGTCCTGTGACACACAGGGAGAAGCCATGCATGAACAAAAGCCCTGCTCACTTCATCAGCAGGAGCAGCACTTGGATACAAGAAGGATTTTACAGTCACAGTCATTTCTGTGAAAATTATTGTTGTTAATTCTTGCCAGTGAGGAAGGCAGAGCTCACCTCCACCGCAGGCTAGGTTTCTCTTGATTCAGCATAGATGTTGCTGTGCTCCATTTTCAGATCCCTCATCTCATGATGAGTGTAGTGGCTTCTTTAGCCCATCCTTCCAGATTTCCTGAATATAGAGTAGAACCAAGCAGGAAAAATTGCAAGAAGTCCAGCAATGTTGCATCAGTCTCAGGTATTCAATAAACATTGGCTGTTTTTCCTTCTGCCTGCTTCTTCTAGGCACCCCTCTCTAACTAATACACCCATGAAACCAATATTTTGATAATCAGCTCCCAACTGCTGTTACAGAATAGCTCCAAGCTTCTTTAAAAAGCCAGCAGACCCATTTTTATGAGTGTTATGAGTAGAAATGTGTTTTGAGTGTTGCAGTGGAAATGTGGACAGTAATACAGCCACAGCAGGTCAAAGCCCATCCCTGTTTCAGCTGAGACTGAGGGTTTGATAGGGACCTTGTGGGTGATTTGCTGCATTCTGGGTGCCAAATTAAAATATCTACAAGTCCAAAAGAGTTAGAATTTAAGGCATTAATGCTGTCAGTGTCTAAAGTGGATTTTGGAAGAAACGTAGCTGATCTAAACCGGCTTCAGTGCTTCGATGATGCATCGGATGGCACTGAGCAAACTGTTCTAGTGGAAGTTGTTCCTGCCCATGTCAGGGAGGTTGCAGCTAGATGGTTTTTAAAGATCCTTTCCAACCCCAACCAGCCTGTGATTCTCTGACCTTTCTTCCCCTGACATGGACTGTTTGATTCTCCAATGTCTCTATGACACAGACAAAAACAATCTTTGCTTTCACGTTGGGACTCAGATAAACAAAGGCATCATCAGCGGCCCCCAGAGAGGCTGGGCTGTAATTGAGGTTATTAACTTTGCTATTTTTCAGAGCACAGAGCAGGCTGGCAAGAAGCCAAGGCTTCCCTGAGCCAGCAGCATCTCCTTTGCTCCTGCAACTGCTGCGTTTGACACCTCCTGCTTCCTCCCCAGCCCCTGCTGCCTCTGCTCTCTCTTCCTCACACTGCCAATCCCCTGCTCACCAGGAAGCTTTTTAAATGGCAGCATGTCTGAGTAAAAATAAAATGAAATTTTAATGACTGCAAAATATCCCCATTTCCACCCAACTGCTCTCAGGAGGAAAGGGGAGGGCTGGGAAGTCAGGGAATGTCCAAGAGTTGATGCAGGAATTGATGCCTCTCACCTGCTTTACTGAGTTGGTAGGGAGGAGTAAAGAAATAGAACAGAATCTTTAATTAACCATTAAAAAAATTATTTTATTACATTGTGGTATTGTGGGTGGAGAAAATTTGCTGGCAATCATTTGTTTGACTTGGAAGTGCTGTACACAGGCTCATGGTTCTGTTTGTACGGCTGCAGTGGAACTGATGCCTGAATGTAGAACGTTTTTTGGGATGTGACCAGCACCTCCAAATCTGCCCAAGCTTGAGCGCTCTGGGAGAGCCGGACTGGCAGAAACTCCTGAGCACCAAGTCAGACTCCCCTGATGGAGTCCCACTGGCATCCCTGGACCTCATGAGAGGTTTTCAGAGAGAACTGAGAGCTGCAGTAGCCAGCAGAATCTGCACAATCTAGGTTGAATCTGTCACTTTCCTCCAGTTTTTCCCATGGGAAAAGATGTTGTTATAACACTTGGTGTTTGTGTTCACTTATCCATATTGCTCAACCACTGTGTGGCTTCCTCCACCCCCTGAGACCACTGAGATCCAACACCTCCCTGCCTCTCTCTGGGCAGTACTTTGTACCTGTTCAAAAAATTATATGGAGACATTGGATTAATCTGTAAATCAATAATAAAGCCACGTGTGTTACCAGGATGGGGCTGGGAGGTAAAACAACCACGGGTGCTGCGATCCTCGCAGGGTTCCCTGCAGGAAGAAGCATTCCCTGTGGCACAGTGTTATGATGACCCTCCTCTTGTGAAATCCTCCTCTGGGGATTTGAAAGCCCCAACCCTTTCTGCTCAGAGTTGATAAAAGCCTTTCCCTGCCTTTCCCTTGCTCAGAAGGGCATAGAAAGCTCAAAGCTGGAGCATGGGAGCTGCTGCGGTCCCGCAGCCAGGATGGAGCAGCCAGGGGTGAAGAGCCATGAGGCACCCCAGGAGCTGGATCAGTCCCACAGCACCTCACTGTGCTGGCTGCTGGGAAAGTCAGAGGGAATCCCGGGGGTGATCCTGCCTCCCTGGCTGCTCCTCTGCCAGGTACAAGCTGGCAGCATCCCAAGGGTGCAGCTCAGCACAAGACAACAATCACATCACCCTGCTGGGATTCCCCTCTCTCCTCAACAGGAACCCCATCATCACAATCACTTTTTCATCCTGTGTTTGCTCAGTCAGAAAAGATAAAGGCACTTGTTATTTTTATGTGCTCTGTGACTTTATAGATCAAGGTGACACTTCTGACTGCCATACTTTGATGAGGAAAACAAGGTATTGGTGTCTAAAAATTAGTGATGGGTGCTTTACAAATGTCTGGATACCCAAAAATAGCTGCAAAAGACAGCACTGCTAGTACATTTTAAGCATAAGAATGAGCAATGAAAGCATTCCCAGAACTGCTCGAGGGAACAGCAGACTTTTCACTGAAGGCTGTATTATTTAATTGGATTATCTGATTAAATATATAGGTTATGTGAGGACCTGATGCTATCCCCTTTAGGAACTGCTGCATATAGACAGAAATAAAATAACAGCCAATTGCATGTGAGGGAGAGCTTCAACAAATGCTATTTTCGATGCAATTGCTCTGGAGAAATTGGTGGCAGATGCATCACGCTGCTATTTGGTTAAAAGGGCTGTTTTCTCCCAGACAAATCAGTTTATGAACCATAGTGAATTTGACCTTGCCAAAATCATTGATCAAGTCAGAGCCATTGATTCAGGATGTTTTGTTGGAATTCCCATGTTTTATTCATCCTGTGCTTGATTTACATATGGATGTATTTAAATACCCGGTGTACATTCCTTTTCATGGCTGTGCTGCATGAATGGGTGTCAGGGAGAGGTGCTGGGGCTGCTCTTACATCCCTGTGGTTTTGGGTTTGGTAGCAGTCACACCAGTCCTGTGAGTTGAGCAAGCTGAATATATTTAACTCAGCTTCTCCTGTGTCTGAGCAGGGGATTTATCATAGCCTGTGGCTGGCTGTTTATTAGCATAACTTAATGGCTGGCTATAAATAGAAATGAAGGGAGGTGCAGACAGAGACTTGCCTCACTAACCTGTCTCTTGGGCCCTTGTCTGTGATCTTCCTTTTTTTCCAGGTTTTTCCCCCCCCACCTCCCTTTTCCACAGTGATAAATAGTTAAAATGCAATTACAATGTTAATTTGTTGTGTTAATGTGCTACAGCAGGAAGCCAAAGGGAGCTGCTCTGGCAAACTGGAGAGCCAGTCAACTCCCATTAACCACCCAGGCTGCTGGGGGAGTCCTCTGCCACGGAAAACCCGGGAAACACAATCAGCATCTTATCAAGGCTGACACGGAAAGTGATGCAATCAGGTTCAAGTGTCCCAGAAGGACTGCGGCACTGAATGAAGATAAAGCCACTCAGCCTTTTCTTGCTTCACTGGGGTCATGGGGAGGGAAGGATGTCATTAACCAAGCCATAAATCTCATTCCTGAGGCTTCCAGTTTTGGGTTTGTCCCCTGCAGCTCCTCCAAGGAAGGGGATGGCACCCAGGACCCCTTTGTCCCTGCATGGGAGCCCTCCCCAGGCACCTCTGTTTGTCCAAGGGAATCCTGGTGGGGGCAGCTCAGGGGTTCATGGGTTCCAGCACAGGCTGTTGTCCTTCCCCCAAGTCCATCCTTTCTTCCTGCTTCTGCTGCTGTGTTACCAAGGGCTTCAGTCCCCCTCTCACAGTTTTTCTCCACTGCCCCACCAGCAGCTGGAAGCTGTCCAGACCTCCAAGCTGTACCCCAGTGTTCCTTAACGCCTTTTTTAAGAGACAGCAGGTTTTTCATCTCCTCCCCATTTATCTGGCATTCCAGGTTCTCTCCCAGTGAAGATGGCAAGAGGCAGAAGTGTTGTCTTTTCTGCTCTGGCAACTGGAAGGATTTCTCCTGTCATGGGCAGACAACCCTCAGGTGAAGAGCTCAAACTGTGAATTAAGATCTGAAATGTTATTCTCATCTTGAGAGTGATCCAGCTGCTGCTGTGCTTCTGGTAGGGCCTAAACCACTCTGTGGGTGTTTTAGTGCTCTCAGCACATGGGAATCATGCACAGACCAGGGTGCTGGTAGGAATCCTCAGACTTTTCCCTTTGGCTAATGTCTCTTCCATTCTACTTCTCCTTCCTTATGAATGCTTAAAAGGCACAACCTGCTTCAGCAGGAATTTATTGGAAGACCAAACACAGCCTTAATCTAACACATTTTTGGTCAGGCCTTACATAAATAAGTAAACCGGTCTCCAAAGCAGATGATTTCCTGGTAATAGAAAAGTATCTTTTTATTGCAGTAGCTGGCTTTTCAAGGAATTTAAATTCATTAGTGTCTCCCATTTAGGAAAATAAAAAGGCTTTTAAACATCAATTTAGAATCCATTTACAGGCTCTCTGAAGGCCCAGTGTTACCACTTGGATCCAGGGTTATGTCTCCCTAATAAAATACTGGGAAGTGTGGAAAAGCTCTTGGAGAAATGGAATTTCTGAAATACTGCATTTTTTTTCTTTTCTGTTAAATGAAAATATATGTTCAGATGCTAAATTACCATTTTTAAAAACCCAAAACAAACAAAAAACCTCCAAAAACCAAAAATCAAAACAAAAAATAATCCCCAAACGAAAAAGAACCACTGCCCAAACTCTTGTGAACAGGAGAGAATTAAAAACTCACTGCCAAAATATGCAAATGATGCAAAGTTCAAAGAAGTCAAATGCCATACTCCTGTTTATCATAGCCCTGGCTTGGCAGTGCTTGCAGAGAGGAAAAATGAAAGATATTGGTATTAAAATTAATGTTACCAAGCTAAAGAATATTTTCTTTTCAAAAACTCCTCACTAAAGGATGAAGGCAGATCTACATTAGCATTTCAGAGCCTGATACCCTGAGACCCGATTTTTGAGTAGTCCAACTCCTCCAATCTGCAATGAAAGCCAAGCAGTGTGGATTTTGAAGATAGCAGAGATGGGAGAATATTGAAGTCCCTTGGAAAACCAGGAGATCCTGTGTGTTTCAAGCTGCCTGCACAGCCAAGCACTCTGCTGCAAAGCTGAGATGGGGCTGAAGCTGCTCTGAATGGTTGGGCAGATGAATTTATTAGTGCTTGAAAAACCTGGTTGCTCTATTGGCCATGAAAAATGGCCTGTGGGGAAGCACAAACTCATCATTGAGAACAGTGTCTACCTCTGTGCAGTGAATGAAGCTTGTGGCCACAGAGTGAACAGCAGAAATAGATGCTGCTGCTGCTGCTGCTGCTGCTCTTTATTCCCTCCTGGGGCAGTGTCCTTTCCATGTGTGATGTAAGGCAGGACTTGTGTGTTAGCTGGAAACCTCACCATGGGAGAATATAGGGCAAGGGGAAGCTTTCCAGGGCAGACAAAAGAAATCAAGTCAAAATTTAGATTAGATATTTAAATGTAGCAGGAAGTGTTTAAAAAATATTAGTAAAGACCATCTGCCAAAGTAGTGTTTGCTCCTCCTAAAGTAGCCTGAAGAGAAGGGCACTGTGAATCAGTCAATATATTCCTGATTTACAGAGATCATGCCTTGAGATAGCTCCATGTGTCTGTACTTTCCCCTTGTCACACCTCAAGGTGATGCCTTGGGTCCTGTTCCCTCTGTTATCGTCACATTAATGAGCCTGTGCTGCTCCTGTAGGTTCTTTCACAGTGTCCAGAGGAACCTCATACAGCAGAGCTAAAGACCAGGAGCTTGCAACAACTCATCCCCTTGGAGAACTTAATGAAATTAGTGATTGCTGACACAGTACTAGTGTTTTCCTACAAACTGAGGGCTCCACAGCCTGAGCCATAATCTGTCCCAGCACTCTCCTCACTCAGTTCTTCATCATGTTGAGGTGAAATATTTTGTATTTTGGCCATTGCTCCTCATCCTGTGACTTGGCACCATTAAAAAGTCTGGCCCCATCCTCTGGCACCGCTTGGAGATGTTTATATGGATTGATGAGATCTCCTCTCAGTCTTCTCCAGACTAAACTGCTCCTGCAGTCTCCCCTCATAAGGGAGATGCTGCAGACCCCAAATGAACTTTGTGACCTCCACTGGACCTCTCTGGTAGCTCTTTCTGGTTCTGAGGAGACCAGAACTGGACACAGCACTCCAGATGTACCTTTTCATATGTGTCTTTGCTGTAAAATCCTGTTTAAAGGTAGTATGTCAGCAGTGACAATAAATTTTTAAGGCTATTTCTCATTTTATGTAGATTTAAATGCTTTGCCGTATTTGCCAAGGGAGACAGATTGTTAAAGACCACAAAATCCTCTCCCTCTCTTGGCACTCCACAGGGCCACACAACTGGAGTGAATTTTAATATTATTGCCTCCAATTAAAAAAAAAAAGTGAGCCAATTTTAGGCAAAAAAATAAAAGCAGTCAGGATTTACCAATAAGCCTAACTCATGCCTGCCCTTTAAAATGTTATAAATAGAAAAACATCATCAACAAACTCCTTCACTGTGCAAGAGCCTAATTTCTTCCTCTCCGCTGGGATCTGGTGTGTTTTGCAGAGTCTGTCATTAATTGTGCTGTATTGTGAGCATTTTCTGCTTCACTAGTTAGTCAGATAGGCAGCAAATGGAGTCAGCTCTAGGTCAGAGAACACAAAAAGCCAATTCCTGCTGCCTCCCAATCAGGTAGGAATATTGAATTGGGCTCCACATAATTGAAAACATTAGCAGGCTGGACAATAAGCCAATTCTTAAACACACGAGCATGAAACACAACAAAGAGAAGAGGTCTGAAATTTCCAATGAGCCTGATCCATCTGCCCATGAAAGGAATAGAATTTCCTCCACCTCTCACAATGGGATCAGAGTAGGGAGCCTGGAAAGAAATACCAAGAGCCCAGTGATCTAAAGGTGGAAATCAAAATATTTACCTTCCCCAAAAGCTGTGAACAAAAGTAGGCTCAGTTCTTAAGCAGGCATGCTGAGACAGAAAAAGATATGGGATTTTATGCCATGTTTTTAAAAGTGGATGAATAAAACCTTTTTCTATTTGTGAATAAATAGGCACATCTTACTTGCCCAGAGGATCTCCTTCCCTAATTTCTTGTCTAGAAGTCACCTTTAGCCTCCTTCCAGCAAAGAGGGGAGTTCTGAAAGGTAGAAAACACCTCTCTGTTCCGCGGTGTGCATTTTCCCTGACATCAGCTCTTGTGTAAACGAGATCTGGACCTCAGCTTTCCTGAACATTGTGGTGTTGTCACCTTGGCTAAAAGCACAAAAGCTGAGGGATATCACCTGGCACTGCAGACATGAGACACACAATGTCTGCTGGCTGGGGCTTCAGCCTAAACAGAGCCACACTTGAGACTCAGACATTGGCCCTGAATGAGTGATGGACACTCTTAGCCAGCCTCTCCCTTTTCCAGCTGAGGAGGCATCACAGGCTGACTCCTCTTGCCCTGGACAGTCAATAGCTAAATGCTAAACAGGGACTCTGCAACAGGGAACTGCAGAACCCAGCTCTTGTCTCTGCTGAGTACAGGCACAACCTGCAGCAGCCAAGTGTGCCCCTGCATGGGGCACAGCAGGTGCCCTGTACCAGGCACTATTTGATGGCTGTGGACAAGTAATATCCCTGGCTAAACACACCAATATTCCCCTGCAGGATTTGTAGAGGATAAACTTTCCACATGGCCATAGCTATGACCTCCCTTTTCTTAGCTTGCTTTTTTTGGTTTAATTGTCTGAGTCAGTGGCAGTAGAGATCACCTTGGCCATGGGAATGTGCAGGAGGAGAGGTTACAGTACCTTAAAATGCTCTGCTGTTTATTTACAGTGTAATGCAACCAGAGGAGGAAATCAGAGGCTCCAGCTCATATGGGATGTGCAGGGAAGTGGTGCCCTTGGGGATGTGCTGCTCTCTATGGAGTATTTCAAACCCCCATTGAGGCTCACTCTGCTGCTAAATGTGGGGAAGGGAGGGACAAAGAGCTGAGTGTTCACCACGTCTTCTTATGCTGACAATTTTTTCTGGGGCAATTATCATATTGCTTCCCATCAAATACCAATTTGCATGTTATGCTGTAATATCAGGCCTCCAGGCCCGGTCCCCACTGTGGATGCTGTGACAGCAGCAGCCTAAACTTGCATTTTAATCAGAGTTCACTGCATGTGCTGTCTTCCATGTGTGTTCTCATACAAGAAATGCAGAATAACAGTCGCAGCTATGCAAAATATGTAAGGGAAGGACAAACACACGCGATGGAGCTTCCCTTATCAGGTGAGCAGCACTGGCAGCCACATCCTCTGGGACCTGTGAGATCAGGCATGATGATGTGCACTGAGCAGAGGAGATAAGGCAAGGAATAATTCCCCATTGCCTCACAGTGTTTCAGGCCTCCTATCTACACAATCACAGCCCTCGCTCTGTGTCGGTGAGCGCTTGGCACTCGCTCCAACAATACCCAGCCAGCGTATCAGCAGCACAACAAAATGTTCCTCTCAGAGCCTCAATCTGCCCAGCTCCACCCTGCTGAAAGCTGTCAGCCAGGGCTGCCTGCTCCTCTGGGACTGGCCCCAAAGAGCACAGTGATTTCCTGAGCAAAGGGGCAACTGGAATAGGGATGGATGGATGGATGGATGGATGGATGGATGGATGGA